>PVIH01007664.1:0-91717 GCA_004025045.1 Sigmodon hispidus | reverse complement strand
AAAGGGCTACCATCTTACCATTTGGTGAGTGACTCCTGAGCTCACCAGCCAGGTTGCTTATTACTGCTCTTAACTCAGGGACTAGCCTAGGAGACTAGAGAAAGCCAAGAAATAGTTCCATAAAATTTGCACAGTTCTTTCCCAGTAGACAGGAAGTCTCTTCCAAATATAAACAGGAAATTGTTTCCTGGGTCTGCCTCAATGCAAATAAGTACAATCCCTATGTGAATAAATTAGTGAGTCCATGCCAACATTGTCTAACACGTGCTAACTAGGATTTGAGAGAAGAGTAGAAAGGGTGTGGCTGAGGGTGGTGAGTGAACGTAGTTCATAGAAAACAGAGAACAGATGAACTCCCAGTTTAGAATTTAGTTCTGAACGACTTTAGGTGAATATGTTGGTTATTAGATTTTAGAACACACACACACACACCCTTAAACTGATGTTCTAAAGTTAAATGGTGTTTGGTTTCCCAAAGCTGGTCATCAAAATGTTTTATACCAGTACAATGTTCTCTTCCCTGTTGCCTCCATGTGGAATGAATTACAAAATCTAACATGAAAAGTCAGACATGCATGAGATTGATATTCCTGGAGCTCACCATAACCCTTCCCTGGACTAGGGAATAATTAAGAGAGAATAGGTGCTTGGGGAATGGGTGCTTGCAGATTCTAAGACAAAGTTTCTTTCCAGCTCTCTGGTGTGTCTGGGAAGCCTGTGTCTACATCCGAGTGAGAACATTAAGCTCCTCTGTGCAGATATTTAAGAAACTTGGGCTGGCAAGATAACTCCGCAGGTAAAGGATGCTTGCCCTTCAAGCCCTGTAAGTTCAACCACTGGATCTCACAGTCTGACAAATAATCTAATAAAGCTACAATCACGCTGTGGCACAAGTACCACCCCCACCTACTCACCCACCTCCAATCACAATAACACTAACAATAATCCTCTTAAAATTAAAAATTAAAGTCAAAAATTTTAAATGTCCTAAATCCAAAGGAAATACTATTTTTCTTATTCAGTGGCTCTTTTCTATATTAAAATTTCAGGACTCGTTATGTACCTGGACACAAAGGACCCTCTTCCTGCCCATAAAGAAACTCAGATGTGTTGGAAACATGGATATGGGAAGGTAAAACTATAAATCAAATATTAAGCAAATCAATTGTTCAGTCAGAAAAGCACCTGCCATGGGGGCATGAGGACCTAAGTTCCATCACAGGATCCCCACAAAAACTCTGAGCATAGTGGTACACTCCTGTAATGTAATGCCAGTTCTGGAAAGACAAAGATAGCCAGTCTAGACTAATTGATGAGCCCCAGGCCAGTGATGTTCTATCTCAAAAGCAAACAAACAAAAATCAAGGTGGATGGTACCTAAGGAACAAAATCTAAGGGTGACCTCTGGTCTCTATGATCATAAGCCACATACATGATTACCTGCATACACACACAAAGAATACACACACACAAATCATATCGAATGTTGTGGAAGAAATGAGATGGGGTGGGGTACAAACGTCCCTGGACTCTAATGAAATTTGAGCTGAGATCTGAAAGAGTTAGGCAGGAGTAGAGTTTGTATACCAGTGAGGTAAGGTCAGAACCCACCAGCCCTGGAAGAGCATGGTGTGAGACGAGAAAGCTAGGGGTATTGAAGGAACTGTTAGCAAGCTCATGTTCACTCCAGTAATGGTGGAGAAGTGAGCCATCCCATCATGCCAAACCCTCAGGGCCAAGTGAAAAGTCACGTAACTTCCCCTGAGGCCTATAGATAGCCTCAAGGCACATTCTGAATTATGTTTTAGAAAGTCTTGTCTTTGGGAATTGGCAGTGTAGATGCAGGGATGGTCCAGGGGCTGACAGGGGAGGAAGAAGACCCCATCAGTAGACTATGTACAGAACTTCAGTGAGGTGGGCAGCAGCACAGCCAGCTACATGATGGGAATACGGCAGAGCCTGGAAGCAATGTTCTTCTTGGATATGGCAATGTAAGTGTGGATCAGACCACCTGGGGACTTCTTGCCCTTTCTGGGGAAGGGATGAGGGGATGGAGAGGAGGGAGGCTGAAGGCTGACCAGGAGGAACTGGGAAGGGGAAGGGAAGGAGAGCAAGGGGATACATGGATAAAAAAGACTTTATTTTATAAATGAAAGTGTGGATCAGAGAATGAGCCTCAGTAAGGGTACTCCTAGGACAGAACACGAAATGGATGGAAGAGCCATAGGCTGAGACAGGAGTACAGGAAGAAGGTTGAAATAAACAAGGGGTGAGAGCTGGCTCTGAGTACAAGGTCAAGGTGCCCATGAGACAGCAGAACCTAGCTGAAATTCAGCAAAGAGTATCAGACTCTGGCTCAGAGACGCAAAGGTGGACGTTGTTGGTGTAGAGATGGTACGGAAACCAGGGGAGGAGCTCTGAACCCCCACTGCCTTCCCCATTTGTACAAAAAGTGGGTGAATCAAGATAGGTACGGCGGAGAAGGAGAAAGAGACCATTTTCTACTTCCTATCACAACCAGAACATTCCTTGAGACGGAAAAGAGCCTTCAAGAAAGCTGGCCCAGGTTCCAGCCTCATCTCGGCTAGAAGACAGAAATGGTTCCCTGTAATTTTACATTTCCCAACTTCAGACCCCTCCCTCAACATGCACCAAATATAAGCTTCCCTCATGTTTATCTGGGCATATTCCTTTGCTGGGATTATCAAGAATGCCACACTTCTCCTATGTGAAGCTTTTTGCTTTTCTGTAACTGTCAGGATTTGGGTTACATCTGGACATTTCTGCAGAGTTGGAGCATGTCACTAGCTGGAAAGCTCTCCACTAATGGAAAGGACAGGTCAGAGCCACAGTGTTTGAGCAGACTCAGGCCTCATGTGGCCAACGCCAAGAGTGAGTAATGCTGGCATTGGAAAGGGCGCATTTGTAAGGCTAAATTAATATGTCCTGTTTCTCATCCATGGCTTCACTCTGTCTCCAGTTGAAAGCAGTCAGCTGCTTTGGTTACATGACCATGCAAGAAAAACTTGTTTTGGTGCATGCATGTGTGTGTGTGTGTGTGCGCGTATGTGTGTGTATGTGTGTGTGATATCAATCCCAGAATAGACTCAACTTTTGGAACCAAATCAGTCAGAACTCATCAGGACACTACAAGAGAGGAATGAGAGAGAAAACCATTTACTTTACCCTTCTGGGAAAACCCCAGAGCTTCCAACAGTCTTCAAATTTATTATCATTTTTCTGGCAGTTAAAAGCTGGGGTGCAGGGAACAATGAGGAACTTGAAAACCTCCATGGTAATGGCAGCTCATGCCCGATATGTTGGTTTGGTCATTTTATCCATACCTGATCAGATATACCTGTATAGTGCATCAAACTGCAAGCCCCTAGGAAAGAAAACCTAGTGACATCTGAACTAAATACCAGCCTCTTCCCAGCCACCCTCTTCATCACAGCAGTTCCAGGAAATCTGTCTCCAGTCTCCATGGCAACAAAAGATTGAGCTGCCTCAGGTTTAAAGGCTGATGTGTCTTTAGGAGAAAAAATGCCAAAGGCTCCATCAACAGAATCCAGGATGACAGGAGGAGCAATTGCCCTGACATCTGAAGCCTCCTCTTTACACAGACAGTTTGGATCCCGCAGGAAGACATTATTTGTTCCTTAATTAACTGGCTTCTCTTTCACCAGCAGCCAGTTGGTCTGGATAAGGGCCAGGGCACAGAAGGTCTCACAATTGGAGGTAAAGTTGAGGACACATATAGGAAAGTAAAGATTTGACCTTAGGCTGTCAATACATGTGCTGATTTTTCCTTCTCAAAATAGGAACTTAGTGTCAGCCACTCTGTGGGCCACTTACCAAAAGAAACTGTTAATAGATAGGTTCCCATGGGCAAAACGACAAGGCAGCCATTGGCCGTGGTGTTCTGGTTTATAAGCAGAAGTCACAGCAGGGAATAAGGACAGTGTACCTGGGTTATTCTGTGCTATATTGTTTACCACTTGCGTGGACGGTGGGACCAGGGAGTTGAGGCAGACTAAAGTCTCACGTGATCGCCAACTTTATTTAGAGCATCAGACTCTAAATCAGGAGGTTAAGAAAAGTCACTTGAGTAAAGTGTCTAATCACAAGGACAAGTCACTCACTGCACACGAGTTGCATGTGGCAAAACATGTTTTTTTCCACAGGGGCATATAAACAAATAAGAACATCCAGTTGTGATGAGTAATCTGAAGTAAACTCACTCCTGTCCACACACAGGGGCGCAGCATGAGAGCACATTCCAAGAGCAAGTCTGTATTTTGGAGAAACTGAGGTCTTGTTTTCTTGGAGTTTTTACCCAAGCACTCAGAATTCTCTCTCGGCTCCATCCTTGGACCACATCTTACAGCACAGAAGCCTAGAGCCACCTGAACCACTAATGAAGGACGGGAGTTTCTCTCTGGAACTCTTTCCCCAAAGTTTTACCCATAAAAGCTGTCAGCAGTTCACAGAAGAGTTCAAAACAACCAGGAGGAAAAAAGCCAGATTTGGAATTGCACACTCCTGGACATCCATGTTTTGATGTTTAACTGGGTGTGTTGGTTAGGATTTTTTGGCTCTAGACTCAACCTAGAGAGTCACTTGGAAAGAGGGAAGTTCAACTAAGAAAATGTCTTCATTAGATCGGCCTGTAGGCAAGTCTATGGAACATGTTCTTGATTAAGGATCCTGTGAGAGGGCACAGCCCACTGTGGCGCCAATTCTGAGAAGGTGGCCCTGTATTGTATTTTCAAAAAGCAAGCTGAGCAAGCCATACAGATCAAGCCAGTAAACACTGTTTCTCTATGGCTTCTGCTTCAGTTCGTGCCTTAAGGTGTCCTGCCTTAGCATTCATTCCTCAATGGACTATGCCTTCAGAAATGTGTAAGCCAAATAAATTCTTTCCTCCACAAGTGGCTTTGGGTAGCATTCCTTATCACAGTAACAAGAAACAAAGTAAGACCCTGGGTCACTGTACAGGAGTGACTTCATCTCTAACCCTGGGATTATTCTGGGTGATGAGAGTGGCCCTCTTTAGACTATGGTGAGGGCTGAATGAAATATTACAAACAGGTCGGGTAATTTCGTAAGAATTGGCAGATAGTAAGCACTCGATAAATGCCAGCCAAGAGGCTGCAGCTTCTGGCAATATTGCCAAAGAGAGAACAAATCAAAAATTCTTGCTTAAACAATTCTACAGTTTTAGGATGGAATGTTTTATCTAGTGTCAGCTGTTAACTTGTTCAATCCGTGGTTCTTACATTTGCCAACCTTCAGTTACAAGCAATACTGTGCACACAAGATCTTTGAAAGTTTTGGCAAGTTTGCTGGGAAAAGCCAGACAGACTCACTTGATGTTTCCGTTACAGATTTTATTGTATGCTGCTTTGCATCCTTAAAAAATAAGAAAATGCACAGGAGTCTAAGGCTGCCCTGCCTGGTCAGGAACTAGGCCCAGCATGATGATGTCCTAGGACTAAAGAGGACCCTGCCTTTGTTTCCTTATTGTCTTGCCTTCCCAGCTCCTGGTTCATTTTCTCATTGACTGCAGGAAAACAACATCCAGGCATTCTGTGTGCCTGACTTAACAGCTTCAAGGTGAACAAAAGCATCCTGGCTTGAGTCAAGAGCAAGAGGAAGTTCAAGAGCATCTCAGTCTGTCCAAATCAGGACACAGATGTCTCTAAAGCTAATAATGCTATCCTATCCTGCAGGGGTACTCTCCCTCAGGGCCAACCCCCCCACCTTAGGCTGCCTTCAGGCTTGGTCTGTGCCTCCCAAAGCCTGACATTTTAACAGTGAACCTGGGAGTAGCAGGGTGAGTGGTTCTTGTATCTGAAGGAGGGGGTTCAGAAAGGGAAGGGAAGGTTTCCAAAGCTCCTGCAGAGACCCCATCCCCTGGAAACCTATCCACAGTGCATGAATATAAGGTGGCCCATTCCTGCACCAGGTAAGGGAAGCTCCTATGTGTATAAGGGACTTCAAATACCTGTCTGTGCCCATGTTCCCCCACATGCAATAACCTCTGGAGCAGCATATAGATCAGTGGTTTTCAACCACTGCTTTTCAACCACTAATGCTTTGACCCCTTAATACAGTTCAGTTCCTCAGGTGATAGGGACCCCCTATATTATAGCTAATAATTTAGCTATAAATTATTTTATTGCTACTTCATAACTATAATTTTGCTCCTGTTAAGATTCATAATGTAAATATTTGATATGCAGAATATTTGATATATGATTCCTGTGAAGGGGTCATTTAACCCCCTCACCAGGGGTCATGACCCACAGGTTGAGATAGATACAGGATCTTTTGGGTAGGTTTGGCAGGACCATTGGAAAGGCCTCTTCTCAGTGGTCTCGGATCGGAATAAAATGGTGAGAGGGGCTGCATAGACCTGGCTTTTGACTCTGTGTATATCCTCTTCACAGGTATATTGAACATTTTGATGATGATCTTACATGTGCTGGAAACTGTAAGTCAGATCCAGAATACAAAGCTATAGTTTCCTGTCGGTCACTCTCCTCTAGCCTTGCTCAAAGCCATGCTCCCATTCTTATTTATTATACTTATTCCCAGCTGCTGTGGTGGGCTCTGTTTCCTTCCCTACATAGCCTCTGCCCTGCTCTGCCTCCCTGATACACATAGGTGCATCCCTTACTTTTTTAAGGAATGTGGCTTATATTAGTGTGTGCACAGACATTTCTTGATTTAAGATGGTCAGGCTTACTAGTTTTTTTTTCAGCTTCACTATCATGGGAAAGTGAGGTGCTTTTAGAAAAATCCTTCTTTCCAGTACCATGCAGCCACTTTGCTTTCACTTAAACACTTACGTACCCACCAGATCCCATGAGTTAACCAACACCTGTTAGAAAATTGGCTCTGTATTCATAGTTTTGCCCAACTGTGGACTAACTGAAGTGTTTCAAGCATGTTGGAGGCAGACTGGGCTAAGGCTTAAGGTTAGGGATATTAAGTGTATTTTTTGACCTGTAATAGTTCTGACTTACAGTGACTTTATAAGGTGTCAAATGTATAGAGTGAGGACATGACTGCTCTGAGCTATGTTTGAGGGAGAGGTTTTTATTTCATATGTGAGGGAGAGTACAGCTAGAGGCATCCAGAAGAATCCAGAGCAGGGAAAGTAGGAGACTGAACACGGCCTGCAGACTGGACCTGACCATGAAAGGTGGGGGAGAGAAACGGGGAGGGGCCGGAGAGGAAGACAAGAGCAAAGACTGAGAGAGTGCATGGCTGAAAGAGCAGTTCTAGGGAAACAGACGTGGGCGATGGAGAGGGAGCTGGTACCTCACATCCTGATCCACAGGCAGCAGGCAGAGGGAGGGAGGAGGGAGGGAGGGAGAGAGAGAGAAAGAGAGAGAGAGAAACTGGGCGGCTTGGGACATCAAGGCCTGCCCCCAGCCTCACACCTCCTAATCCTTCTAGACTGGGGAATAAGCAGACACAGATAAGAGGCTATGGGGCGTCCTCATTCATACCGCTCCAGTGATAGGGGTTATGTGTGGATCTTTATTTTTGACACAAAAGGGGATATGTGGATATATATTACACATTTAATAAAACCTGAATATTGGGGAGAGAGCACCCTGTCAAATCCTAGGCAGGCAGCTCAGGAAATTCTTAAACCTTGGATACAAAGATAAACAGCTAAGTCAGTCACACACACCTTTAATCCCAGCACAGGGAGAGCCAGGAATAGTGACCTACACCCTTGATCCCACAACTCCAGAGACAGAACTTCTGTTTCTGTGAGTTCAAGACTAACCTGGATGGGATAGAGTATATAAGGGCTGTAGAAACCCAGAGAGAACAGAAGCGACTGGAAAAAGCGACTAGGAGCAAGACTAAAAAAGTTGCAAGACAGCTAAATAAAAATTTACTATAGTGCTTCCTCGCTCTGACATTTCTGGTTTTATTAAAAGTATAATATCTATCCACAGTTATGTGGTAAGATCTGTCCCTAGCCTTCTGAGGAACCTCCACACTAATTTCCACAGCGACTGCTCTAGTTTGCACCTGCACCAGAAATGAATAAATTTTTCTCTTTCTCCATATCCATGACATTATCTCTTGCCATTTAAAAAAATCTAAGCCACTTTTACTGGGGCAAGATAAAAATCTCACATAGTTTTGATTTGCATTTCTCTAGTGGCTAAAAAAGTTGAGCATTAAAAAATGATTTCTCATCCATCTGCATTTCATCTTTCAAGACCTTTCTAGCTCCATGTTCCAACTTTTAATTAGGTTGCTTATTTTCTCTCTTTTTTTCTTTCTTTCCCCTTTCTTCTTTTTTTTGTTTTTTTATTTTGTTTTTGTTTTGTTTTGTTTTGTTTTTTTGAGACAGTGTTTCTTTGTATGGCCTTGGCTATCCTGGAACTAGCTTTGTAGACCAGGCTGGCCTCAAACTCAGCAATCTGCCTGCCTCTGCCTCCCAAGTGCTGGAAATTAAAGGCATGAGCCGCCACTGTCCTGTTGTTTATTTCCTTGATGTTTACTTTTTTGAGTTCTGCATATATTCAAATACTATCTTCCATCAGATTTATTGCTGGTAAAGATTCTTATCCGGCTTCAAACCCTCAGAGCTATAGTAACAACTGGCCTGGCAGGATATGCCTACTGGTGCAATAGTGTCATGGATGTTATGGAAATAATCAGACACTTCCTGATTTGATTTAAGGCTCACTCTATAAGATGTAATCCACACATGTACTGTTACTGGGTCCAAGAACCTGTGGCTAGATAGGCATAGGCTTTGGGAGACAATCTCCTAGTATTATTCTGCTAAAGGAACATAGTATTAAAACTGACTCCTAATGACATACTGCTGTACCCATAGAGTAGGTGTTCGTTTTTGTGCATGGGGAGAGACATACACAGACTCACTACCAGATGCCACACAAGAGAGTTTATTTCAGAGAGTTACCAAGAGGCGGGTACCCAGGGAAGAGCAGCAGAGGAAAAAAGACAAAGAGGGAGAGAAAATGGGCTGCCATGTGGCATTTCTTCTAAGAGAAGGGGTGGGCACGATCCACTAACTACATCTAGGGGTTAGGGTTAGGGTTAGGGTGTGCCCTTCATACATGGCCTTACCACGTGGCTGTTACATGCCAGGAATTCTTATTTCATCCGGCTACACTTACGGTAGTACAGTTCTCCACCCTCATCAGAGAAGCTTTGTGTAGAAGGCCACAACAGTGTTTTCTGGATACAATAAGGCATTTGCACACATAAACTCACAATGGCTATGACAGCACGTACAAGAATTTTGAAAGCTCAGGCCAGACAAGATGGGGGAGGGGTAGTAGGTAGACACAAGAAAGAGAGATAGCTGTTCTTTTTTTAAGGGTGTGGCCCTGGTAGACCCCCATACACAAGAATATGTCAGCAGCACAAATTAGATTCAATGGTTTAAAAATACTTGACGCTAGTAAAAGATCCAAGAATATGAGACTAGCTAGGCCATGTGCTTTAGGAGAAAACTAACTACTATTGTATTTCTACAGGAAGAGAGCAATAAAATGACTCCCATGTCCATAGATCAGTGTTCCACTTAACCCTCATCAGAGAAGCATCTTCTTGCAGCAGATGGAAATGAACACTGGACAGTGTGCAAAGAGTGAAAGACTTTGGAGCACTCAGTCCTAAACGAGATGTCTTCATCAAAGCCCTCCCCTCAGGGCTCAGGGATCTTTAAGAAGAGGAGGCAGAAAGCATATAAAAGCCAGAGATGATGGATAACGTCAAGACACACGGAGACTGACACTCAGATGATCGCGCAGGGACTGTGGCGGCACACAAGGCCGGCGCAGTTCAAGCTGAAAGGGTCCTGGTACCCAGAGGGAGGAGTGGACATGGAGTCCCACCTACACAAGAAGATAATTGCAACTGATACCTGCTGGCAAAGAGAAAATCCGTTTTCTCTGATGGAGAGCCACGAGGTATATCGAGTGCACTCCGGGCCTGGCCTCAGGTCCAGGAGAACTTGGCCAGCCAACACTAAACAAACACCATGGTAATTTTTGGTGGGGTTTGCATTTCATTTGGGCTCTTTTTGTCTTATTGGGTTTTTTTTCTTTTAAGTTTTTTAAAAGATTTTTTTTTATTCATTATGTATACAGTGTTCTGCCCTAATTCCAGAAGAGAGCACCAGATCTCATTATAGATGGCCACAAACCACCATGTGGTTGCCGGGAACTGAATTCAGGACCTCTGGAAGAGCAGCCAGTGCTCCCAACCTCTGAGCCATTTCTCCAGTTCATCTTACTGGGTTTTTATTTGTTTGTTTTGATTTTCATTTTTGTTTTTTTATGTTTGATAGAGAAAGGGAGAGAGAGAGAACATGATGTTTGTATATCTATGCACATAACAACATTGCTCAAAACTGGCAGAATGTGACAGGAACCCATTCATTCCCTGGGAGATGAATAAATAAGAAAACTGTAGGATGTGCTATGGGATACAATTCAGTCCTCAAAGAGAAGGAAATTCTGACACATGCTACACAGTGAAAACTCAAGGACACTGCATTAAGTAAAAGAAAGCCATTTACAAAAGAGCACATAAGAGATGCTCCACTTGTATGAAGTGCTGGAGAAGTCATCTCCACGCAGGCAGAAAGCAGATTGATGGAATTGGGAGCTAGTTTTTAATGGGTCAGGAATTTCAGGCATGATAAAGAATTGTTGAGACAGTTGTGACGGTATACAACAACATTTATGTGCATTTAATGATGGTTAAGATGGTTGGGGCTCATTGGCATAACGTTTGCATACTGTTAGTAAAAAGCTGGGTTCAGTTTCAGCACTGCAAAACAAAGGAAATTAAGGAATCAAATTTCATGTTATGTCGATTTCATCAGAATCTTAAAATGTCAGTAACTTCATGCTTTATTTCTTTAAAAGTATGAACTAACAATTTTAGACAAAAATGGCAAAAAGAACTATGGAGTTGGGGGATTTGGTCTAACCGAGCGTTGTTTACACATCTGTGATCTCAGGACTTGGGAGGCAGGGTGATCGGGAGTTCAAGGTCATCAACAATTCCTTCATGAGGTTGGAGGTTGAGGCTCTTCTGGACTACATAAAATCCTGCCTCAAAAAGAGAAAGAGAGAGAGATGAGGCAGAGGTGGGGGATGGAGGAAGTCCTAGATTTGTTGAAAAAATTTCCCCAGAACTGGTGAAGACATACAGTCTAGTACTTTGTTGTATGCTAAGGCTCTTCTCTGCTCAAATAAAAATTCATACAGAAGCAAGTCTTAACTGGGGCTTGGTAATACTCTCAACAGTATAGTAATAAACACTTGTAATCTCAGCACCTTGGAGGCAGATTCCTTGGTCCTTGCAGGCCAGCCAGACCAGTGAGAAGGCCTGCCTGAAAAACACCACTTAAGGCTGACCTCTGGGTGCCTCCACATACGCACCCTACATTCAGACAGACACACATGTACACACACACCTTTGCCTTTATTCACCATTGGTATACAGCATAGCTAGGCTGTGCCAGGAAAGTGACACTGGAACCAAACCAGATCTTTCTCATGGAGAACCAGAGGGGGATGACACATGGATGCCATTCCAACAGAAGACAGTTGATGGAGAGGATCATACATGTGCATGCATACCTGCACCCCACATGCACCTATGGGAGTGCATACACACATACGTACACTTGCAAAAAATAGCTATAGGAAATTAGAAGTTTTATAAATAAATCAGAAATAAGGAACAGAGACTGACAGTGGGTCAGGAAACAATGTGATTTTACCAGCATTCTTAGGGAAGACTTAACCTCAGTCTGCCTCAGGTTTCACTCAGCCCTAGCTAGATCACTTTGGTCATTACCGCTTCGTGTCTGACTGTTGGTAGAACCTGGAGCTGTGAATTCCCCCATAAAATGATGGCAAATACAAACCAGACTTTGACTGGGGAACAGACTCAGTAAAAATCAAGAGAGACCAAGAGTAGAGGAGATAAAAAGTGAGCACAGACATGAGGGTCATTCTGATCGTCCGTGTTGGGCATCAGATTTCATCGAGCTTCCTGGCAACCCAAGCAAAAGGAAAATATTTCCAGTGACATCATGCTCATTTTCAGAAAGGAAGGAATAAAGCTAGCCTTTTATAGATATAAGACTTTCTTCCCTGAGCTTGGAGTAGAAATCGACTGTGCCAGGCCCAGCAGGGAGCTGGAGGAAACGGAGCTGAACCTCCTGGCCGGACACAGTCAAGAGTGATACATTCATCATACTAACATCCCTTTAGAAAACCCCTACTGAAGTATTAATATAAACACCAGAGATATGAAAATTTTATGCTCTTCCTCTGCTGCCCATACATATGAGATGAGGGATACTTCATCTAGTCTCCAGTCAGTGGGCATTTGTGCACAAGACAAAGGTAAAGCAGGGTGGACCAGCAGTTGGATTTATACCAATTCTCACAAAAAGGTTGATGAAATTACTGTCACTCAAACTTTTTCCTTCCCCAAAGGAAAGAAGGTGAAGGCTCCTTGTGATGCCTGTTACTAAAAGGCATCTTCTATGTAGCCCTTGAGTATTTGTTGAAAGTTGGAAACAGTTCCTTCTCTTTCTGGAATAACCTCATGAAGAAACACCAAAGTTTGTGTCTGCTGATGTGCCTGGATTTTGTTTGTTTTTTCTTTCTCTTTGAGTGGCCCACCACCCAGCTCCCACATGAAGTCTTAGTCTTTCTTATAAATGCCCAGCCTTAACTTGGCTTGTTTCTAGCCAGCTTTTCTTAAATCATCCAGTCTACCTTTTGCCTCTGGGCTTTTACCTTCCTCTATTTCTATCTCTTCTTCCTTCCTTACTTTTTAACTGCTTATGTGGCTAGGTGGCTGGTTCCCAGCATCCTCCTTTCTTTTTGCTTCTCTTCCTTCTACTCTTTTTCTCCGTCCTCAATCTCTTCTTCCCAGATTATTCCTCCTACTTATTCTCTCTGCCCGCCAGCCCCACCTATTTATTTCTCCTATCTAGCTATTGGCCATTCAGCTCTTTATTAGACCAGATGTTAGACAGGCACAGTAACACAGCTTCACAGAGTTAAACAAATGCAGCATAAAAGAAAGTGACACATCTTTGCATCATTAAACAAATGTTTCCCAGCATAAACAAATACAACACATCTTCCTAATATTCCACAACATGCTGATGAATTAATGCCAAGAATAGCCCACCTGGGAGAGACCACTAAATCTCCTCACTCACCCTTTGAATAAGAGGGCTCTGCCTCACTGCTAGGCTAGTGACCACAGGCCAGGAAATGTTGCTTACCTTTTAGAACATTCCCAATTAGGCAATGGTCTAATTGCTTAGCCTCCTAAGGGTTTCTTCCTTTAAAAAAGCATCTCCCCTGGACACTTTTAGTGTGTTATTGCCATTCTGTACCCCAAGACATACATTGTTTATTGACTTCCAAATGTGCTTATGCCCAGGGGGTAAATAAATAAATGTAAATCAGAATTAATCCAAAAGCCCATTCTTCTGATTTTCATGGAGGCTGCATGGCCAAACTTTTCCTGCCTATGTTATCTTTCAGCTTCCTAGGGCTTTATGGGCACACTTGTCTCCTGCTGGCAAGCGTGGAGCAGCCATCTGAGAGCCAGGCCCACACATTATTTGTCCCTCTCTCTTTTTGAAAACTGAGAAGAGCACCCAATGTGACTTCCCCCACCCTGTCACCACACCTCTTTATCCCTCTGACACAATGTGCCCTCTGAGCCAACCTCGAAGAACTGGTTCTCTGAGTTGTAGCAAGGTTAGTCCAGAAGTGCCCAGAGCTCCCTCTAGCAAGTCTCTCAGACTCTGCTTGCTCACCTAGTGCTGGGCTCTTAGAGTACTCTACCAGTAAGGCTCCCAAGTTCCCTGACATGAAATCCAGCTCCATCCTCGAGTGAGGCAACCATGAAATCTGAGGATTTACTATGAGAGTCCCAGACAACACTGGATTTTTGTTTTGAACTTGAACTCACTAACCAGCTGAGAACAACCTTGGCCTCATTCTCCTGTCTCTACCTCCGGGTTTTTGTATGTGCCAGTACCAATTGGATGCAATGCTGGGGGTCAAACCCAGAGTTTCCTGCTTGCTGGGCAAGGTGCCTACCTGCTGAGCTAGATCCCCAGGCCAACACTGGGCTATAAGACAAGCTTCATCACTCAAATTTGTTATCAGAGATTGTAATCTAATACTTCAGCTTACAACATTATTTTGAGATACCACTTTCCATATGTGTGTTTATCACTAAAATAAGTGCAAAACATAATTCAACTAAGTTTTGCTTTTGAAGGGCAAGATCATTGTTTTAAGACTTTTAGAGCACACTAAATGTCTCTCTGTCTCTCTATCTTTGCATATGTATGCTCATGCACATGTGATTGGGAGTTTGGGATGTATGCCTGTGTGTAGGTGCAGTTGTCTGGGCATATGTATGTGAAATTCTACTTTAGGTACTTGCCATTTTTTTTTTCACAAGGCCTCTCACTGAACATGAAACTCACTGTTTTAGCTAGAATAGCCGATGGTCAAACCCAAGGTCTAACTGTCTTTGCTCTCCCCCAAGTGCTGGAGTCATACATATGTATCAGATTTTTATGTGGTTCTTAGGAGCCTCAAGCTTGCTAAGCCATGTCTCCATCCTCACATTTTAAAGATTAAAAATAAATGGTCCCAAGAGAGCGGGACATCTGTCTTCAGGCCTGAGCGCCTGTGGTATTGATCAATCACCCAGGAGCAAATTAAAAATGGGTGATGTTGAGAAAGGCAAGAAGATTTTTGTTCATAAGTGTTCCCAGTGCCACACTGTTGAAAAGGGAGACAAGCGTAAGACTGGACCAAATCTCCATGATCTGTTTGGGAGGAAGATGGGTCAGGCCGCTAGATTCTCATACACAGATGCCAACAAGAACAGAGGCATCCCCTGGGGAGAGGATACCCTGACGGAGTATTTGGAGAATCCAAAAGTACATCCCTGGGACAAAAATGATCTTTGCTGGAATTAAGAAGAAGGGAGAAAGGGCAGACCTAATAGCTTATCTTAAAAGGGCTACTGATGAGTAGTTCCATTGCCTTATTTGTTACAAATATCTCTTGGCTTTTATTGTGTACCATAATTTAATGCATACACCAAAATTCAGATCATGAATGGCTAACAATGTTTTTGTTGGATGGTTCTTATTTAAGTAAAACTGACTTGTAGAAAAGTGAATATGATCTTTTTTAAAAATAACAATTCCAGTTGCATAAATACTATCAATGCTCTTCCCTTTCTCAAAATAGGATTGGACTTAATTCTACTTTCTACAAAAGATGGGGTGTCACCTCAAACCCATTGAATGGTTTTATACTTAAATTTATATAACTGGGCGTATGAATATGTTTAAACCCTGGGAAAATTCTAACACTGTCTCAGAAATGTGAAGACTCACCTGTGTTTCAGTTTGTAATGTCCTGTTAAAGGCAGTGGCTAAATGCCAGGAAGCAACTGTCTATTCTTGACTTGATGTCATTTGAATTAGAATTCCCTGAGTCAAAGAATGATGCCTTTTACATTGAAAGGTACTTACTGTGGTTTATCAAATATCAAATAAAGAGCATTTAGCAAATAAAATAAAATAAGTAGTCCCTAACTGGTATTGCATGGTTAGGAAACACAAAGTGCCTTATGTCTAGTAAATGTTCTTGTTACTGTGATAAAACTCCACAACCAGAAGCAGCTTATGGAGAAAAGGTCTTATTTTGGGATTGTGGCTTCAGAGAGAGAGTCTCTAATAGTGGAAGAGGCATGACAGCAGGGTGGCTAAAGTAGGAAGCTGAGAGGTCACATCTTCAACCAGGTGAAGGAAGAGCGAACAGAGAAGCTATGAATTCTCAAAGCCCGCCCCTTATGACATACTTCCTCAAGCAAGACGCCAGGTCCTGAAGGCTCTATAATCACCAACCAAGGACCAAGAGTTCAAGTGTGTGAGGCTAAAGGTACATTTCTTATTCAAACCACCAGACAGAGAGGGATGCGGGAAGGGGAAAGGAAGTGGGAGAGAGGTCTTGGATGGCCATTTCTCTGGTGAAAGCAAGCCTCGTGACCCATAATCTACGGCTACATCTTCACTGTAGTCTGATTAAGGAACTGGACCCCTTCTGGATACTGCATCCCTTGCATTCTGTCCATTCTGGGTGACTACTAACTACGTCATAACGGTTTCTGGCTTTGCCATTCTCTTGTCTGAAGCTGAGCTATTCCCAGCCTTGTTAGAAGATGCTTGGCCACACCCTCAGCCACTATACTCCATACTCACTAGCATCTCCAATAGCGATGAGCAGTAATAGCTCCAGACAATGCCAGTGTCTACTGAAAGGGAAAGTCACACCACATGAAGGAACAGCATCCTAGATACACAAGACAGAGGAGAGCAAGGCCCACAGAGGTGATGGTAGGGGCTTCCATGTGCCGGAAGGAAGACGTGGAAATGCCTCAAGTAGAGGAGCCTTCTCAGAGCCAGTATGTCTTTTTTTTTTTTTTTGCCCCTACACTCAGCAGAAAAGAAGCCATGGAGGCCTAAGGCTCCTACCCTACCCTCACCTCCAACTTGCAGGCTTATGGAGCACAGTGTTCCTTCAAAAGGCACAAACCTTTTCTATGTTTGCCATTTGAACAAGGAGTCTGAACACATACAGGAAGTAAATAGGCCTCTCTTCCATAGTTATGCTGTAGCATTCATTTGCTTTCCCCAAACTGAAGAGTTAAAGGGGAACCATGCTAGATCTAAATTTGCAGTTTTACAGACTATCTGAGAATGGCTCCAGGCAGGCACTGCCTACCACAGGTGCACTGCCTATCACAGGTGCACTGTCTACCACAGGTGCACTGCCTACCACAGGTGCACTGCCTACCACAGGTGCACTGCCTACCACAGGTGCACTGCCTACCACAGGTGCACTGCCTATCACAGGTGCACTGCCTACCACAGGTGCACTGCCTATCACAGGTGACCAAAGGCTTGATCTTATGCCAGATTTTTAATGTATATTTAAAATCATTAATTCATTCCATATTACATTAAGCACATATCATATAAATAGGTTGATTGTAATTTTTTCATTTTTAATATTTCAAGAGCTCCAAAAAGTGGAAGTGGCCTGGATCTGTTTTGACTTTGATGCCTACCTTCATCAAATAAGACCCAAAGGCATATAGAGAGCATGATCTTCACAGCCAGATAGTCCTGAACCTCTAAATTACTCTCCCTTTGTTCTGGCTGGTGTTGAAACTTTTTAGATAATATTTTACCATTCAAGGTAATTCTTTAAATACTATAAACAGGGGCTGGAGAGATGGCTCAGTGGTTAAGAGCACAGTCTGCTCTTCCAGAGGACCAGGGTTCGATTCCCAGCACCCATATGGCAGCTAACAACTGTCTGTAGTTCCAGTTCCAGGCAAACACCAAGGCAAATAAATAAAGTTTTAAAAATAAATAAATAAATAAAAATAAATAAATACTATATACTATAGCAGGGATGTATAAAGTTTTCTCAGGTTCAGCTCAAGGTGGCTACTCCTTATCTGGGATCTTCAGAACCAGAAGTACTAAGTTTGTAAAGGTGAGAGTCAAGTCTAAACACAAAATGCACTGAAGTTGTATGCATACTTTAGAGGCATTTCCAGGAGGTAATTTTCTGGCAAATTTTTAGCATGCACGCTTCTGTTTTGACTATGATCTATCTCTCCAGGGCAGGTATGAAATTTTCCCAGCTGATGTAATAATATAAATGTGTCTGCTTCTCCTGCTTCCCCTGCCACGGTGAACCGAAGTCTCTGAATCCGTGAGCCTAAATAAATAAGCTTTTCCTCTCTGTCAGTTATTTCATCTCACTGAGAAATGTATGACTAAAACACTCATAAGAGGTGAGTGATGACCTGGGGGGAGGCACACAGCAAGGCCGACCTGGATGGCATAGCAAAATTCTATCTCAAAAGATGATCAAAGCTATCACCAAGTGCCACCAAGAATAAACAGCAAGAAAAAGGTGCACAGAGCTGAGGAAATGGCTTCTTAAGTGACGTGCTTGAGGTCCTGAATTCAATGCCTAGAAGCCATGTACAAAATAGCCTGCATGATAGTGTGTGCATAGTGGTGAGGAGACAGGCTGATGGGCCCCTGAGCTTCACTTAGCCAGTTAGCCTAGCTGAACAGAGAATTTTCAAGACAGTGAAAGAGCTTGTCTCTAAAGATAAGATGATTGTCACCTGAGACACCACATGCAAGGTTCATCTTAGCCTCCTCCCATACCTAGAAGTAAATAAATAAATAATCTGAGTTATGCCCTTATAATACATACTATTTATAAAATGAATGAGCAGTTAACATGCAATAAGAATGAATCTCAAAATTATTATGTTAAGGGGTAGAAACCACATGGAAATTCCACTAACATAAAATTGCAGAGGACATAGCATCTATAGTTACAGAAAGCAGATGGGTGGTTGCCTAAATATTGTTGGGGAACCACAGAGAGATGACGAAGAGACATGAGGAACTGAAGCATTGTAACAGTAAATTAGATCCTTGAGTGTTGGGTCCAGGGCAGAGCATCATCATCTGACTCACTTGAGAGATTCCTCCATCACTTCCGAGGCTGGTTCTGGGTATTGGTCCTCACCACTGCCTGGATAAGGTTACTAAGGCAAGCTCAAGAAACTCATAAAATATTCATCAGCTTATTGGTGGGAAAGAACCTGTCTGTAGTGTCTGCTCACTCTCCAAAGGGCACAGTTTATCTGTTAAGTCCCCTCTTGGGACTAGGAGCCATTAGACCCAAATACCCTGGGTATGTTTCCATGGGAAAAAAAAAAATCCCCCTTCTTAAAGAGAAAAGGGGTGGATCCTACTTCCTCAGAATAGAGAAAGTGGCCGAGAAACTTGGAGCCCCTCCAGCATATTTATGCCCCCAAACAAACTGTGCAGTATCTCCGGATTCACTGAGGAAATAAAATGCACAGCCATAAACACATGCAGGCCAAGCAGCCGCCAGCGCTGAGCTTCCTCCCAGGCTCGGGGTCTGCAGGTGCAAGCTCCAATTACAGCAGCCAGGCTCCCAATACCTTTTTCATTCTGAACAACAGCCACAGCCGGGGTGGAAAGCGGCCCGCAACCCCGGAAGGAGAGCCGACCAGAGTAGCGAAAACAAAGCCAGCTCGTGTGAGTTAAACCTGAAACCCAACTTCATTTTCAAAACCTCTTGTCAGGACTGGCCAATGCATGGCTTTGTTGGAAATCAGTGAGTGGCCTCAAGGAAGACAAACACCTTTTACAAAATAGAGGCAGGTGTTTTTCCAACAATGCAGTCTTGGTGGTGGCTTTCACAAATGACAACATCTCCCCTTGCTCTGATGTGTTTTCCAGGGTGATGGTAACCAACCGGTGGCTCTTTATTGCTAACATCATATCCAAACTGGACATAGAGCATCTGTGACCCTGCGTTTTAGTGAAGGCAGCTGGGCTTGTCCCTGCTTCAGCTTTTGCCAGAGAGTGAGGCCCTGGATGCACTGCTTCTCAGAGAAGGCTCTGTCACTCACAGGATGCCCCTCGCTTATATAACCAAGTTAGAGTTGCCTCACAGACACAACAGAAGAAAGGCTCCACTGCCACCTGTCTGGCCCTCCGGGTTGGGTTGCTTTTCAAATCCTGCTGTGTTCAGGGTCATTTTCTCCCTTGACCATCTACTTTTAGCCACGTAAATCCCAGAGGAAATGCTTACAACAAGAAATGACGGCAAAAGGATGTCATGAGTATGCATTCCTGCTGTCGTCACACCTCTGCACTGTGTCTTCTTCAAGATCTAGCCAACCGGCATGGTTGCATGGTTTTGTCTACTTAATATGTGCACATACATATGGCTTTAACCCTGCTATCTTCCTGGCTCACCCTCCAGAGTCCTAAGATTATATGCATGTCCTACCAAACATTGCTAGTTTTTGTCCTTGCTGTGTATATGAGTGTGTTTGTGTGTGTGTGTGTGTTAAAGAGGGGGGGGCACAAGTGTGTTCCTGTGCAGAGGCAGCGGGATGTCACGTGTCCTACTCAATTACCCTCTAACGTTTTAAAAACACAGACCACTTTCACCAAGCTCCAGAAATCCCTACAGCCAGAGGTTAGGGAAATTGATGCAACCAAATCCAACCTTTTTAAGTGAGTCCTGGGGATTTGAACCATGTCCCTGTCCTTATAGAAAAGACTCTTCTATTCACTGAGCCGTCTCTTCAGCCCACAAATTTGCTTGTTCCTCTCATGAATGGCAGGTAGGCTGACAGTGGAAGAAACAGCCTTTCAACACGCTAACACCTCAAATCAGTCAGTTCGTATTAGTGAGAATTAAGTTAGATTCCTCTGGAAGCCTGTGGCCACATTTTCATCAAGTCATCATACATAGCTTTGTCTCCTGTGTGTTTCTGTTTAAAGAGACCTAATTTAATACATATTGTTGATTCTTTAGCATGAAACCCATGTCCAACTCAGGCCTGAGTGAGGCTTACCGAATGCAAGTATTTTCCTCCATAATATGTATCCGGCTTAGAACACTAGACAGCTCTTCAGAGCTGTGCTCAAGGGCGGCTGGAAATGGTGAATGGCATTAGATGAGGGAAATACAGCAATTGACAAGAGAGAAAAGAGCACTTGTTTGCAGCCCGAGAACTGAACTAGAAAGGCAAACATGACATCATTCGGCCTTAGCCGAGAGCAAGTGCCTCCTCCGCCACCTCAGACTTTGACTGCTCAGTACGTGTCCACAAATCACACAGAAGCACCACTGGGTATTGACTTGCGATTATAATGAAATTTTACCTAGCAAGAAAATTCACAACTCCAGAGTCCACAATTAATAATGACTGGTGGTACTTCCATTGTATTCATGAAATGTATCAGGAAGACAGAGATGGTTACTTAGATTTCCCTTGGAAAAACAGGTGTTTGTATTCTTATTGAAGACATTACCAGGGTGATCCATTATCTGTGATGAAGCTTCTCCTCTTCAGTTCCTGCTTTCAGACTACATGATGAGAGCTCATGCCTTGCATTCATTGCTAGGTCTGCTTGAATGGAATGCATGTAAGCTAAAGTCAGAAGGCCCAATAGTGGCCCAGACTACACCAGCAACTGCCCTTAAACACAGTATAAATGGTCTCATCTGCAAAAGAGAAAGTCCACATTTCAATACTCCCAAAACAGTCATTATGTCACAGTTTAGCATCTCTGAAACCGTGTGTTTCGTTTCGTTTGGTTTTATAATTGTTGGTGCGCTGCAATTTATATTGGCACTGTTCTGTTTTCTTTCTGGGTGGCACATAAGATCAGGGTGTATGTTTCACCCATTAGCTTCTTAGAAGTGACGAAATAGACAAATAGTGATGCCTACAGCATGGTGTCGAAAGAACAGAGCCACACAGGGCTGCAACCCCACCAGGTTGTGAAAAGGTAAGCAACACGTAGAAAGATGTGCATGGTGCAAGCGCTACGGCTAAGAAACGGCCATCATGGCAATAGTCTTGATGTCTTGCTTCTGAGACAGATCTCTTTCTTCACCTATTTGAGAAACTTTCTAAAAGCTGTATTATGGTTGCTATGATGCAAATGAACCTTTTTCAAATAATGACTGTTACTATAAATCATCTTAGTGTATTCTAACATTTTTTGACATTGGAGAGATTACAAAAACAATTTTAAAACCTAAGCTTCTTGGAGCTGGGGCAGTCCTGTCTCCATGCCTATAAGCTCCATCCACGGAGCTGCATGTGACTTGGCAATGGGGAGTCTTGACTGTATTCTAAGTTCTTGCTAGTGCAACTGTTCTCTTCTTATGAGTGTGTTGTTCTGCGTGGAAGAAAAACTCCCAGCACCTCCACTATGAGCAGATGCTCCAACTAGAGACCAGGAACAAGTTTCCTTCTGTATGGAGGTTTCTTAGGGGGAAGAGACAGATGTTGGCGATATGTCAGCAGAATCCCCGCATGCATATGTCATGATGGGAGGGCCGAATGCAGTGAGTATTTGCTTTCGGGTAGTAATATATGGAGGTGGATAGTAAGTGGCTTTCATTTCTGTCTTCTTGTACAATTACTGTCCAAGTGGATAAACAGAAGAGCATATAAAAAAATGTTTGTCAGGGTGCCTCTATGTGACGACCATTTTGTGTAGTGGTTTTGGACACCTCTAATGTAGTAAGAAGTTTCTGGACCAGCTTAGCCCTGCTGTCCAAATGAATCTCTCCTGCCCATAGCCTGGCCTAGCTAGAGGTTCAGACCCTGCAGCCCTGCTTGGTCCCAAATAATCACACCAAGACTTATATTAATTACATGCTGTTCAGCCTCTGATTCAGACTTATTCCTAGCTAGCTCTCACATCTTAACTCAACCCATTTCTAAAAATCTGCCTTGCCATGTGGCTCGTTGCTTACCCAAACTCCATTACATATTGCTTGTTGGGCATCTCTCCTGACTCTGCCCTCCTTCCCCTATTCTATGCTTAGAATTCCTGTCTGCTTCCAAGCTGCTCTGCCATAGGCCAAAACAATTCCTTTATTATTCAAACGATATTCACAGCATACACAAAGACATCCCATATCATCTAAATATATTTGTTACTGTTTCTACTTAAAGTTGTAGACACTGACACTTGAAGGTGAAATGACTTACCTAAAGCATTCCTTGATCCAATTTCTAGAGAGCAGGAAGATCTAACCAGGGCCATTCCATTTGTGACCATGTGAGGTGATTTCTGAGAGTCACTCCAAACCTAGACGCTCTTTTTGAACCGTGTTTTGCTACCATGAGGGCATGATAATTTTTCTGAAACACTTAAACCACTTTCTCCCTAAACCAAGCAAAGACAGAGTCCTACACCTCTACCCCTTTTCCATTTAAGAAATAGAAAAGGCAATACATATCACCTTTGGGAGACGCTGCTGTGATTTCCATGTGAGTAGCAACCATTGTTCTCAGCAGCTAATGCTCTAGGGATGAGGAACAATAGGGACTACCATCTTCTAGCACTAGAACACAGGGCTGTGAGTTGACCGACCTGCCCAAGGTCACACAGGAATCAGCCATGGACCTCACTGAAGTCAATGTTTCTCAGCTACCCTTTTCCATCACAGGCAGAATAAGCCCACGCTGTTATTTGTCCAGACTCAGTAAATATTTATACCTTTGAATGTCTTCCCAGCTGCGTTCAGAACAAGAACTCTCATATACAGACACGTACGTGTAAGACAGATGGAGAAAACATAAACTTGAGTTATATAGACACAGTCTCCTCTATCCTAAAACACAAGGCTAAACCCCAACACAGGCAAACCTGAAAGGCAACAGTGTTTGTCCCTTTGAATCTTATAGATGTTTTGTACTAAGGAGGCTTTATGAATTGAGTAGAGACCAAATCATATTCTTAGTTCCCAATCAACCATTACATAAAATAAATGTTACCTATAAGGTATGAGCTTTATTTCCCTTTGTAATAATGTTGAGTTATTAATACGACTTAGTGGACTCCTAATAACAAGTGTGTAAGTTCATGTAAGACAGTTGACAAAAAGGACATCCATATAAATGGAAATTTATATTTTTCAAAATGATATACATTTTTAAGCTCTGTGGTGAATTGTGTGGTGCTAAGTTAATATAAACTTAAGAAAGGCACACAAAATCAGGAGCATCAAGAGAGGTAGGTGGTCCTGGCTCCCATGCTGCTGCTATTGTTCCCCACATCTGGCCACTACATCCTGCTCTCAGTGTCCTGGCATCTTCCTTTTCCATCCTTACCTCCTGTGACCAGAAATACCCTAATCCTGTGATTAGAAATACCCTAACTGCTTGTTCTCAAAAAGCAGAGGAGTCTACCCCCTACCCTAGACACTCTGGGGAAGGGCTTTGACTGACTTAGTAAATGAGCTGCCCTCTGGGCTGGTCTTCATGGCTGCACTCCACAGTGGGCCTCTGCCAACTCTTCCCACACGGAAGGTGCTGGGTTGAGTAGCCGATGCTGCCTCATGACTGAAGTCACCCTAGGATCAGATGATGGAAAAGGAACGATCCAAACACAGATAATGCTACAAGAGAGAAACACTGAGCTGAGCAAAAAAGAAGTGTTAATTTACCTCAGCCTGCTCCACTGAGTGTGTGGTAAGAATGGTAAAGACCCAGTTGAGTTGTTGAGATGCGTTCAAGACTGATGCACTTTTTTCTAATTCCCACTTTCTTCTGTGTAGAGTGCTGCCACAGCAGACGTGGGTTTCAAGCTATCTCTTGCCCCACTGACTCCATTCACAGTGGTTCCGGGGAGTTATTAGTAATAGTATTGGTAACAAAGCATAGCGTTCACAGTTTCTGAACAGAGTTTTGGTGCTTCCTGAATACTAGGTTATGAATTCTCTTGAGTCCCTTGTGAAGTAGCTGGCACATACGGCACTGTAGAACCTTTCTAATCATGGAGAAAATGACCATGAGGGGTTTATGCAATCTCCCCAAAGCCCCAAAACTAGCTTGTAGCCAAGCCTGTAAACTCTCCTGTCCTAACTGTGGGGATCCGCTCTCACCGGGGCCCCATTTGGCTCTGATGGGGGAAGATGGATGAGGCCTCTCCTGTCAGGTCCTACTCTGATCGGTTTTTAATGGCCTTTATTTCAGTGTGAGGAAAACAGCACAGCCTTCCTTGGCTAAACACTACTTCAGAGAAAGCCGCAAACCTGTCTCCCGAGGCCTATTTACAGAAAAGGACTCAACCTAACTCCATTGGGCAGACAAACACTGATGGCCTCCAATCAGCTTCCCTGGCACAGCCCACGGAATGAGGGCCTGGATTTTGGGCATCAGGGTACATTTTATACCAATGATCCTGGCCAAGGGAATGAGGACCAATATAAAGAATGAGGTGAGGAGGGCTCTCCTACTTCTTCTCCTGGTGAGAGCGCAATATCTTAGGACCACAGACCAGGGCTCTCAGCGCTCCTCACAACTCCACTCTGCCATCTTTGACATTCTTTTACAGACTTTATTTAAACATTTTAAACATACAGCAACTATGGATCTCACCATGTCAAGGATCAAAGCCTTAAAACAATAATAGTAACCCTGGACTGAACCCTGAGTAAAGAATTGATTAGCCTGGGATCTAGATTAAAGAGGATGAGTACTTATTAAACCATATATGTCTAGTTTAAAGATTAAACCAAGGTGTACCTGTGGATGCATAAAAACAACAAGAAAAGCTACTTGCAAATCAAAGTGTTGGCCTAATGTTTTACGAGGTTCATGTGCTGAGAAGAGGTACAGGCTAACCATGCCTGCCACCATCCCTTTCCCAGAGATTGAGCAAACCCTGAGGTGGGTGTCTTTTTCCCATGCTCCAGCTCTAAGCCTCTCCCTTCCCTCAGCTCAACTCTGTTGCTTCACTCCCTAGACAAATGGCTTGTCTGTCGGTTCAGAGCACATTGGGCAAGGCAGCAGCCTGTGGTGCAGACAAGCCATTTGCAAACCATTTGGAAGACAGACTGCATCTGCCATAACTCACCTTCTTTGAAGGTACTGGCGTGAAGCCAAGCTTTGACATTGCCTGGACCATTTGATAAAGATGAGCCACAGAGAAGGTGGAGAAAACCACAGGGAACTCAGTGCGGATGTCCTGTCCTTTTGGAATCAGCCCAAACTCAGTCTGTTTCTTGGTTATAAGGACACCACAACTATGGTTCCAGGGACAGTTTCATGCTGTTTCCAGTTCCTGGGTTCAGGAAGTGATGAGTAGGAACAGAGAGAAGGGGACTTGGCCACTGCTGTCATTTCAAGTAGCTGTCTAGTTGGCTGGGTTAACTAACACCTCTCTGTGCTGGGAGGCTGACACTTGCCCCCAGCCTTGCACCCCAAAGGCTGCTTATTTGGTTTTTAGAGAATTTCACTTCCACTCTAACTTGAAAAGTCGAAAAAAATGCTGATGAAACACACTGTCAGGCTGGAGGTTTGTAAGTGGATACCAAGGGCTTTCTCTTTTGGCTGGGTCTTAAATACAGTTTTCCCTAGAGAGTGGAGGTGGGGGTGTGATTATTAAGTCCTGGGTCCACTTGACCCAAAGCTGAGGGCTCCCACTAAACACCGGTTTCCCAGTCTTCCTGGAAGAACCACAAGAAGAGCAATTGCTAAGAAGTCACTTACAGACTATTCTAAAGGAGCCACCGTGGCCATGGAGATGCATATCCTAAAGTTTTGCTGTGAACAAACAGGGCTCCTCACTTAGGAGTTCTGACTCAAAAGTAACTAGACAGCCATGTAGAGGGGGCAATGGCCTTTGACTCCTGTGTGTTCATTTAACAATGCTTTGATCCTACCCTTCCCCCTCCCCCACCCCCAGTTCTCCTTTCCTCTCAATGAGAGTTAGATTGGGGGCTTTTCCATCTTCTAAAGAAGGGGATCCACGTAAACAATGACTTGCTTCTAGACTCAGAAGTCAGCAAAATTTCTCTTGGAAATAATATGAAAGTCAGTCTGTTCCAACAAAGTCACTTAATTCTATTAGAATCATATCACCAATATGTGATTGGGCCTTAATTATAATGACCAGTAGCCACTTATTTGGGAAATATGACAAGCGCATTCTGGGCCACTCAGAACCCTCAGGGATATGGCAAGTGGGGTAAGTGGATAGGGAAACTCCTTAGTAACCAAAACATCCCACACTGGCCTGCCATACCATTGAGGCCAGCCTCATCCTATTCACTAAGCTTTTCTCCTTTTTCTCTGAAGCACCATAGTCTGTGAAACAAAGACCAGGAGACAACTTGAAATGTCTTGAGCCATGGCCTTGTTAAAACCGTGTCCCTGAAACTAAAGGAGACAGGAGTTCCCCACGTGCTTTGCTGGCCTCACACCCCTGGCCACCCCCAGACACCTGAGGAGCAAAGGCTTACCTCCTTCCCATGCCTCTTCTGCTTCAATCGGCTGCACTGCAGCCCCCGGCAAAGGTGGCACTCGGGATGGTTCTCACCATATTTCTAAAGTAAACATAACACACAAATCTTGGATTTCCATCATCATAAAGCTCCCTCTGAGGCCCCTGAGAAAGAGAACACTTTCTTTGGACAGAAGGCAGATCCTTAGAATCCTTCTCTTTCTTCCCCGCTTATGACAAGGAGAAAGTAGCAATTGATGTTTAACTGAGTGGGAATTTCTCTCTTGGCTCCTGATTTTGTCAGCTGTCCTCACTAGCTTGGGGTCCCCTTCTTTTCTCTGTCCATGCTGAGGCCACAAGATCTTTGTTTCAAAGCACAGTTATGCTCAGCCCCTCCCATAGTTCCTAGATCAGCATATTCAACAAACATTTAGCAGATCAATGGCTAGCAAAATGGACTCTAGTCTGCCGGTAGTGAACTCTCACTTTCTAATTAATTGGTTCATGAGTGTACTGGGCTCTGCTGATTCTGTTTCTCATACCGTGAGGTAGCCCGTTTAAACCATACATCTCAGTGTGTGTATAAAAAGCTGCTTAACATCAGCACTTAGACCCATCTTTCTTTATTGTCTCTCAATTCTATTACTAAAAATAACTAGTATGTTTTGTGTCTTTATAGATTTAACTATTTTGGATGTATAATTTAAAGGAAGTCATATGACATGCACCATGTAGGTTAGACTTCTAACACTAGTGTTGCGTTTTTCAAAGTATATCTGTGTTGTAAAATATGTCAATGTTCATTCATTCTTATCTTCAAATAGTATTCCACTGTATGGATATAAACATCTTATCCCTTTGTTCATTAATTGATGAAAATTTGGACTGTTTCTGAGGGACATGGCTTTTACAAAGAATGATGCTATAAACATTTGTGAACATATCTTACAATGACATGATTTTCAGTTTTCTTGAGGACACACACACACCTTCAGGGATGCAGTTGAAGCATATGTTGGATTTATGTTAAACATTTTGAGAAAATGCTCAAAGTAGCTGCACCATTTTACAAACCTAGGAATGGATTCGGGATCTGAGTTTTCCATTTCATCCACAACTGTTTCCCCCCCCCCCTTTTTATGACTTTCAACTGCACAGTTCAAAAGCATGAAGACTCACTTGTCTCTCTCCAAACCTCCGTCTTCCCTCTGAGAGGCCATTTCATGAATCTCTGGGAGTGAGGCCTATATTGCAGTAAAACCTCAAGATGTTGGAAATGCCAGAACTGTGAGACTTTGGCCAAGGAAAGTTTCATATAGGAAGTGGAACCAGACCACGAGAGAGATGGATGCCATAGGCAGTAAAGCTGAAGGGCAGAAACATCTGAGCCCTTCGACAGAGGACGTGGAGCTATAGGATTTGGAATTTGCCCTGATGGTTTCCTGGCCTGCTCTGGTTTAGAATTTTCTCACTATGAGCCCCTCACATATCCTGTGTCATTTTCTGGTAAAAGTATACAATTTGCATTTTGATTTCACAGGAGGTTATAGTCAAGAAATTACCTTAACTTTCAAGAGACTTGGTCTTGTAAACATAAAGACTTGAAAGACTATAAGGACTTTAGAAGTTGAACTAAGTTGGACATTGAGCCTATGGCCGTGAGCCCATGGGATCCAGGAAGAAAATGATGATTTGAATGAGAAATGTCCACCATAGTCTTGGTATTTTAACATTTAGCTCTGAGTTGGCGGCATTGTTTGGGGGAGAGTTAGGAGGTCTAGTCTTGTTGGAAGTGTACTACTGGGGGCAGGCTTTGAGAGTTGACCACCTCACCCTTCCAGTTCACTCTCTTTGTGCTCATGATTGAGGATGTGATCTCTCTCACCATTTTTTCTACTGTTGTGCCTGCCTGTTTCCATGGCTCCCTGTCATGGTGGACTTTATCCCTCTGGAGCCATAAGCCAAATAAACTCACTCTTCTAAAGACACCTTGGTCATACTGTTTTATCACAACAGAAAAATAGCTAATGCAAAGGACAAGAAGACACTCTCCAGAAATGGAATCAACATGGCCACCGAATTTCACAGAGTAGCCTCCCAAACTATAAGCCACACACTCCTCCTCCTTTTTTAAAAATGTTATCCATCTAATAAAAAAAAGGGGGGGCTGGAGAGATGGCTCAGCGGTTAAGAGTGCCGGCTGCTCTTCCAGAGGACCCAGGTTCAATTCCCAGCACCCACATGGCAGCTAACAACTGTCTGTAGTTCCAGTTCCAGGCAAAACACCAAGGCAAATAAATAAATAAATAAAGTTAATAAAAAAAATGTTATCTATCCTTGAGTACTTTGTCATAGCAACAGAAAGTAAATGACAGCTTGTCTTTTAACATTGAGTTGTAAGGTTTCTTTATAGATCCTGAACATAAATCCCTTGATAAATGATTTACAAAAATATTTTCACATTCATTAAGATTTTAGTCTTAACTTATTATTTAAGGTTTTTCTTTTTTACATTTATGGAGGGGCGGGGTGTGTGAGTGTATGTCACTGTGTGCATGTATATGGGAACTCATGTTTTCTTTGACAGGTATTGAACTCAGGTCAACATTGAACTCAGTCTTGGTAGCAAGAACTTTTACCAACTGAGTCATCTTGCTAGCTTTTTTTTCTGATATGAGATATTTATTTTGCGGAAAAAAAAAAGGTAAGTGATAATGAGTTCCTATATGCTATTTAAATGCTATAAGGCATAGTTCTATGATTTCTTTATACAGGAAGGCAACTATTTTTTTTACCGTTAGTTATTGTGCAAAAGTACAAAGCAGAGAACCAAACATGGATCTGATGGAAATTCAGCGTCTACAGTGAGAAATTAGAGCAGTGCATGGGCTGAAATAGTGAAATAATTTAAATATTTTAATGAAGCATTTAAAAAGTTCAAATATATTTTCCTAACATAATAGTTTCTTTAAATTCTGGTTAAGGTGATGTACTATTAAAAAATACCATTAACTTTGGTCACAGATGTTAAATTATCAAAAGTTACTGAAGGTAATTTTGACCTTTAATATAGCTAATTAATATAATTAAACATGTAGATTTACTCCACAAAGGAAGTTTCACAGTTAGAGTTAGGGGTATAGCTTAGCATTTGCCATGTAAACATAAGGGCCTGAGTTCAACCACAGAATCTCTCTCTCTCTCTCTCTGTCTCTCTGTCTCTCTGTCTCTCTCTCTCTCTCTCTCTCACACACACACACACACACACACAGACACACATACACAAATAGAAAGAACACTAAACTTGTAAACAGTATAACAAAATTAAGCAGGCAACATTGGAGAAAGGTCACATCTATACCGAAATGCAGTATTTGATGTTTGGCGAACTTTGGCATTGACTAGAAACCATAGCAAACTCCTGTCGAGGAGAAAGTTATTGCAAAACTCAGACCAGCCTGGAAAACAAGACTTGGTGATGGCCACACGAAGCTTCCTGGGTACATTTTATTTTTTTGATGGTGTTCTCTGCAGCACAACACTGGTTTTTTTTTTTTAATAAAAACCAATTTTTCATGTATATGTATGTGTGTGTCCTTTATGCACTAGCTAAGAAGCCAATGCCTATTTCATGATCATAAAGATTTCCTCTTACATTTTTCTCTCAAGTTCCACAGCTATTTCTCTTACATGTAGACCAATGATTCCATTTTAAATAGATTTTTACATATAGATTGCCAAAAGTCTTTAAAAATACATACCTTAAAGATAAATGTTATTAAAAAATAAACTGAATTTATTCCTTACTCTGAAAAAAATGGGGACTGCTCCTGCTAAAATGTTTAACAGTTTCATTCATTTGAATCATTTTTTTTCCTACATATTTAAAATACAGAGTGCTGGGACTGGAAAGATGGTTCAGCAGTTATGGGTGTGTGTGCTGTTCTTGTCAATGACCTGGGTTCAGTCCCAGCACCGCTGTCTGGTGGCTCCCAACCATCCATAAATCCAGGGAATCCGATGAAGCCCTCTTCTGTCCACTAAGGACACTCACCCATGGACACCCATATACAGACACGTACCTACACATAATTAAAAAATAAAAATATTTTTAAAATATGTAAAAGATCATTTATGTACATGTAATTTTTGGTTTTAGTCATATTAACTTTATATTTATTCAGAAAATATTGGAATCTAATAGTTTTGTGCCTAGTATACACATATAGTCTTCCAAAGAGTGGGTGATCTGTAAGGTCAAATGCTGCAGAAAGGTCAAGGTGAAGAGCACCTTGGGAAAGACCAACATTGTGCCAACTGGAACAAGAGTGCTCTGCAGTGGCTATTTCAGCCTGGGGAGAAGACAGCAGGGGATGCTGGGAAGTTGGCACTACAGGCTATTTGTTGTGACCATTAGAGAAATCAAATGGTGACTCTAGGGCACCAGGGAGTCATAGAACCATGCCACCCATGGGAAATGGGGCATGTTTGATGGGGCAGCAGAGAGCCGGGAGCAGCTGGAGAAGAAGTAAGAGGTGAGCAGAACAACTGCAGTGGGAACCCAGCTTACTCACAACTCAGACGGCAGAAAATCCTGCTCCTTTGAGGAAGGACAACCTCCACAAGGACCTGGTAGCAGCGAGTCACGAATTCTCGATAGCCGTAAATCCTTAGCTGTAACAAAACCCACACACCCAAGTAGCTTCGATTGAGCATTAGGTAAAATCACATTTTATTCTCTCATTGTCTTCTTCCTTCTATAAAGCCCAATAATCTTGACAAAAGAAAATGTGAGGCACATGTGTTTTTCTAAAAATTATTCTTATCCCCTTTTCATCCATGCTATTTCATACTACATGTACCCAATTTTCTTTTAGATGACGTCCAGGATTGCCTCATGTGGAGGAGATGGAGTTAACACACCCCTTTTAGCAACACAAAGGCATCTAAGTGTTCCGTCTAAGACCCTGAACCCTGAATGATGTGATCCGCACCCTACTTTGCAACATTTCCGGCCTCCAGCCATCTCTGCATCATGAAAGGGCAATGTGTCTTCAGCTTTCTTGTGCAATTCTATACAACAAAAAGTAAAACTCCCTTCCCAAAGGATAATATTTTGCTTGTGAGAGAAATGAAATTATGAAAGAACATGCTAGTGTCTCGCAGTTACACAGGGCAGATGTCAAAGTCCTGTGACACAGGACAGTGAGCAGTTTCTGACATGTGGGTCAGCCTCCCTCCCACACCCTTACCCCTCCAGCAGCAAGCATTTTTCTCAGTAAACACACGTAACTGCACTGCATTCTCTGAGTGTCTAGTTTTTCTCTGAAGTATTTTTCTGTTTATGCTTTTCATCCTCTCCCCTCTCATGAATTCCTCCCTTGTTTTCTTTACTGTATCCTGTTGTAAGAAGAGGATTTTGTTCCTTAAACCGACTTGGAAAACTTCCTTCCTGGCATTCAGAGTCCATCTTCAAATGTCGGAATGGGAGATTGCAGAAGCGGGTTAGGGACACTGAGGAACAGGGAGCTGTGGTCTTCCCATGGTGGGGCGGCTCACATATACTTCATGACCACTGAGTGGCCCAGTGTGTGTGTGGACAGTGGCTGTTCTGTTCATTCCTTCAACACCCAGGCATTAACATGCAAGGTTTGTGGCTTCCAAACTGTCAGTATTTTCTAACCCACACACTCTCCTTGACAAGTCAGTGGGTTTTCTAGAGAACTTAATTGCTCAAACAGAATCAGATTGTGAGCAAATGCCAACTTTCTTAATCAAAATCCACTTCTCTTTGGTTAACTGAGCAGCCACATCTTTCCAGGTCAGGCTTTGTTCAATTGCTTCTTTGTCTCGAGACGCTGAATATATAATAAATGATGTTTATAAACATCCCTAGGGAAATAGGAGAACCATGTATCTTAGTGTAACTTGCCTGTAAAACAGATCATGAGAAAGGATTATTAACCTCCTGAGGCCTGTTTAAATAAAACCTTAATTTCCAATGTAGTCCCCATGCCAATAAAAATTAGAATTTTTTTCCTTAGGAAGACTTATAGGAGGCTGGGGAGATGGGCTCAAGTGGTGGAGTGCTTGTCACATAAACATGAAGACCTGGACCCAGGTCCCCAGGACCCACATAAAAGAGCCAGGTACAGGGCAGAAGAGATGACTATGCACTTCAGAGCACTTGCTGTTCTTCAGAGGACCAGGATTCAATTCCCAGCACCTACATGATAGCTCACAACCATCCATAATTCCAGTTCTAGGGGATCTGACATGCTCTTCTGACCTCCACAGGTACCTAACATCCATGGTATGCATATATATGCATACAAAACACTCATACACATTAAATAAAACTAAAAAATGTAAAGTCAGAGATGCTGTAAGGTATGCCTGCATTTACAAAGCGGAGGAGGGTAGAGACAGGAGGATTCCTGGCGTTGCTGGCCGCCCAGTCTAGCCAAATTAGGAAGATCTAGGTTCACTAATAAATCATATCTCAAAAAATGAGAGTGAAGTAGGTATCCAGCATCAATATCTGGCCTATACACACACACACTCACATACACAGACACACACAGAGACATACACATTCACAATACACACAAATATAGACACACACACTCACACACAGAGAGATACACATATACACACACTCAATGCACACACAGACTCACAAAACATACACACACATGCTCACACACACACACACACACACACACACACACTCACAAAGATTATATGATATGGGGTTATACGAGGTTGCTCACTCCAACATCCTCACCCAGGAATCAGGAGACTCAGAAGACTGGGACCTGAAGCCCAAATATCAAGACCCAAGCACCCCTACCTTAGATCAGTGTCAGACTGGGGTTCAAGCCAGCAATCCAGTGTTCATTTCAGGCAGTGTCTCTGCCTTTTAAGCTAGGTTTTCATAAACAGAAATATAATGAGAACTCTGAGTGTTTCCAAAGTGGAAACTGTCCTCTCCTTTGATTCTGCCCCTTCCCAGTCTCTAACCCTCTGACCTGAGTGAATCAGAAAACTGACTGGACAAGTCAGTAGACAAAGTAGAACGTGAACCCTTAGGTAAAGTGACCATAGACTGTCTACATGGGGTGAACCATTTATCCACCCACTGTCTGTCCAGTGTACATTAGCTGACCTTCTGGTATCCGAAAGCCAGCAAGGAGGACCAGATCCCTGCACTATAGAGAAATTCACAGTGTTGGGGACGGATGGATAAAAAACAAACTACATTCTGGGTGATGTCCAGATTTTCTGCAGCCAGAGAAGGCAGAGGGAAGGGCACCCCAGGCTGAGGATATCATACAGGAAATTGAATTTGGCAGGTTTGGAGAACTGAGTCGTTTCCAGTACCTAGAACAGAACTGTGGGATTTTCACACATATCCAAGTCATCTGGGAACCTCCTTAAAATGTAGATCCCAATGCTGGAGAAAAGAAAGGAGACTGGAAGCCCACAGTAGCCCCCAATTCCTTGGTGATGTCAGTGTGCTCTGTGAGACATTGCTGAAGAAACATGGGCCTGAGTGAAATGAGGGTAAAGCTGGGGACCAGCCATGTTGGAAAGCCATGTTGTGGAATTGGGAATGTCTTGGAAGTTACAGGAAGAATGAATGAACTTGCTATCTAGTGGCTGCTGCAGGCAGTCTGTATGCTTTTGAATGCTCGTTGAACCTGAGAATTGCTGGGGTTCCCAGGAAATGGCGACAAGTCACATTTTGCAGAGGCTTATAAAGGCAAAACCATAAAGCCATATTTTCCATTGGGTCTAATTAGGGGCAAGCGTTTATCCTAATGTATTTCCTACCTACTTACCTTTCACCTACATCCAATCAAGTACATCTGGATCTAGTACAGTGGGGTCAAACCTGTTTAGGTAGTGAAAACATAAGCAATATCTTCCAACATTTAACTTTGGTTCTCAAAGGCTCCCAAATCTTTTCTGCAGGGATGCTTTCTCTTGCCCTTCTGCTAACTTTCCTTGGAATCTAAGATAGGAGAAAATTTTGTCTTTCACTGCTTTGAGTTCTCAAACTAAATGTACCTATTACTTTGCAGTGTATCTGGCCCACAGCTTTTCTGCAAACTTAGGCCTTTCTTGTGTTTGCTCTAGGGCACAGGTTCTTAAATATTAGCCTGTACCTGAGTCACCTGGACACAGACGACCAGATTCCACCCAGGTGTGTGTTAGGAGGGGGAGTACTAATGAATTTGCTTTTCTACTCTGTTTATGAAGAATACAGGGTCTACTGGTCTGGGACCCTCACTTTGATAATCATGGGCCTTGAAGAGACAACCAATGACCTCTTACCAAGTCTTAACAAACGGACAAAGTAGTTTAGAGTTTAGCAGCCAAGGGCAGAGGCCATAAGTGGCTGCTTAGTCTCTCTGAGCCTTTGGCTGCAGATGCAGTCACGGTACCACCACCCCCACCACCCCCACCACCCCCACCACCCCCACCCCCGATCCAATGGGAGGTTTTGCTGAATTAGTTTGAGGACTCAGCAACAGGAAGTCAGAAACACCATTGCCCAAGAACTCAACTTTCATGCTGACAGCACTAAATAAAACAGCCTTTAAAAATGAATTAAGCCCTTGTGTGTTTATTTACAAATAAACTGGGCAAATAGGCCCTTCACTTTTTGCACATGTATATGCCAGTATGTGCCTCTGTGTGTGTGTGTGTGTGTGTGTGTGTGTGCCCATATAGGAGGTCAAAGAATACATTGAGTGTCTTATCTTATCATTCTCTGCTGTATTCTCTTGAGACAGGCTCTCTCACTGAACCAGAAGCTTACAGTTTAGCTAGAATGGCTGACTGGTTATCAGACTCTGGGACCAGGCCTCTCCCCTTAGTGCTAGGGTTATAAGGTTTTTACAAGAGTGCTGGAAATTCAAATTCAGGTCTTCATTCTTACATTCCTGTTTATGATTACACTTCTATTTTTCCAAGATTGGGCTATGCCCCATCTGTAACCTTAACTACAAATGGTTTTATATTGCCTATTCCAGAAATGGCAATCATGTCTTTGTTGCAAAGGAGTTGTTATGGTTACCTTGTTCTGACTACCTTATTACAACTACTTGGCAATCATGTCTTTGTTTCTGGAGGTCATTATGACTAACTTGATATGTCTATGTTTTGCTCCTGTTACCTGCCTGCTTTGTCAGCCAAATCCCCGAACTGGAAACTCCCTGCCCCTGAGCTATAAAATCCTTGTCTTCCTCTCATCCATTGCTGACCTCTCAAACCCTGCCTTAGGGAGGCAGCCTATGTACATAAATAAAAAAGCTTCCTTAAATTATCATGTCCATGATGATTTGGGTGAGTAGCTTTTCACCTCCCATCTTTGGGATTAACACTAGCCCCTAATCTTTTTTTTATTTTAAAGATTTATTTATTTTTATTCTATGATTGTTTTGCCAGCGTGTATGTAAGCATACCATGTGCTTGCCTATTGCTGGAAGAGGCCAGGAAAAGGTGCTATACATCTCCTGGAACTGAAGTTATGGGCCATCATGTGGCTGCTGAGCCCAAGTCCTCCGGAAGAGCAGTAAGTGTTCTTAACTGATATCTCCTCAGTATTTTCTTATTCCCCCTTTAAAGGCAGAGAGTCTCACAATGTAGTCCTGGCTGGCCTAAAATACACTATGTAGATCAGAGACTAAGTGACTCTGTTTTTATGCCAGTACAATTTTTATATTTATTATTGCACTGTAATTCCAGTCTTTGTTTTTATTATTGCAGAACTTGAGATCTGGTATGGTGATACCTCCAGAAGTTATTTTTTTTAATTGTTGTTGATGATGTTTAATATTTAGTTTTGTTCTGGATGTTCTCAGTATTCCCATATGAAATTCAAGAATGATTTTTAATTTCTGTAAAAAATTGTGTTGGAATTTTGAAGACAAACCCATTGAATACATAGAATGATTTTTGATGCATAGCTCTTTGCATTGCCATTTTCACTACATTGATCCTGCCTTCCCAAGAGCATGGGAGGTCTTTCCATATTCTGGTAGAGAGAGATCCACTTGCCTTTGTCTTCCAAGTCCTGGGATTAAGGGTGTGTGCTACCCCACCCATCTCTCTTGATTTTTTTTTTAGAACTATAAGAATACCATAGCTCCTGTTGCATTTTGTGACCACAATTTTAAGTATATTTTTTAATTCATGAGAGCACCAGCTGAGTTTGGTTTTGTTACAGTCTTTGGATGGCTATATAAGAAAGCACAGGCAATAACAAAAGTTAGAAAGAGTATGGATAAATTAGAGCCTTCATGCATAATTGGTAGGCTTATAAAAAGGCTCAAGCACTTTGGAAACTAGCCTGGTCTTCATCAAGCATTAGACATAAAATTACCATATGACTCAGCTATTCTACTCCTAGATTTATGCTCAATAGAATTGAAGAATACGTTCTTTCAAAACTTATCTGAGTGTTTGTGGAATCATTTGTTCATAGTATACAAAATGTGGGGTGGGGGAGGATCATCAATTGGTAAGTAGCTAAACAATGTGCCATGTGTCTTTATAGAGATGCAGGACAGTGTATGCTAGTGAAGTCAGGGCAGGCTTCCCGATACATAAAAGGGCACTTGATGGCTCCATTTCATTAGCATGGCTCAACACATGTAAACAGACTAATTCAATGGATGGTTCTGTCTTTGTTTTTTGAGTAGAAGGCCACCTGCAATAACAGAGTCTTGTTATCGCAAAGAAGAGGTTCTGGGCCATTATTATTTCTGAAAGTACTTTGTGTGTTTTTTGCTAATGAGCAACACAGTGAGACAGCTGAAAAATACATTCTTAAGACCTAATTTTTTTCCTCTCCAGATGATCTTCTTTCCAAAGCTCAGATCCTGCATCAAAATACCATTAACCTTGACATGGATCTACAAAGGAATAAAAATTAATTATAAGACTATCCTAAAGGGGAAAGTTGTTTTAAAATGAGTTAAACACAATGATTTACTTGACAGACAAAACAATTCAGGAAAATTTATTTAAATGATATCTAAATGTCTTTCAAGAAGAAAATTAAGGGGCCAATGCTTCCTAGAAGTCACAATATCTTTTGATTAGAAAAACAATAAATGTTATTTTGAAAATGTTAAGAACATCAACACACAATGAGAAGTAAATATTAACATTTCTAATCTCTTTATCCAAGAATTATTGTTAATGTATAGAGTCTATATATAGGATAGATGTTCCTTCTCCTGGGAGAATAAAAGGCTGGCTTAGTGATGAATGTCTCTGAGAAAAGGAAATCAATTTTGTTTCTGTTGCTGGCTCTTCATCAACAAATCAACTTTCTTTTTATCCAGTCAAAGATAATTCTGGGGGCTGGAGAGATTGCTCAGCACTTGATACCTGTTGCTCTTGCAAAGGAACGGGGTTGCGGGTCTCAGTACCCACATGGTGGTTCACAACCATCTATAACTCCAGTTCAAAGTAATCCAGTGCCCTTTTCTGACCTCCATAGGTACCAGGTACATATGTGGTGCACATACTTGCAAGCAAAACACCCGAATGCATACAATAAAGTAAACAGATCTAAAACAAATTAAAAGTAACTCTATTAGCACTCTAACTTTTGAGAAGACTCCAATTTTTTTAATTTAATTTTTTTGGCTTTTTAAATATTTTTTTTAAATTTTATGTGAATTGGTGTTTTGCCTGCATGTATAACTGTGTAAGGGTGTCAGATTTTGGAATTACAGACAGTTGTTAACTGCCATGTGGATGCTGGGAATCGAACTCAGGTCCTCCGGAAGAACAGTAAATGCTCTTAACGGCTGAGCCATCTCTCCAGCCCAAGACTCCAATTTTTATAGGTTTGCTTATATAACATCACTGATTTACAACTCAATGGCTTAGTTGAGAATAATCCTTTTGCCTTTACCTCAACAAAATAAGCAAGTTATTTACAGTGCACTCCTAGATGAGGTGGGTGAGCATGTTTCTCTATATATCCTTTTTTTCTCCCCATCAACAAGCTGATCTAAAAATATCTACTGCTTTCCTATGGACTCATGTACAGCATGTGGGATTCTGCCAGGAGAGAAGGATCAATTTTTTGCTGGGTTTTTATGGACTCACATTCAAGTGTTTCCCCAGCTGTGTTTACAGCGCTGGTTTTCTAAGCCTCTTGAGAAGTAATCAGTTTTGATCATCTTAAACCCCAAAGTAAATTTTCTTTTCTGGAGCCTACTCTGGTTGCTAACACAGGTTAGTTTGGCCTATTGAACTATCTTTTAGTGCGGTGACATCCGAAAGTGAAAGCTGCGATTTCACTCTGAGGAAGGGAGAGGCCTGAAATACAATATGCAGCTTTCCTGCAAGAATGAAGATTCTGAATTCCTCTACTCTTAAAAAATTTATTACATCCTATCTTGTTCTGTGGTTATTTCACTGTGAAAGGCTGGTATCTTGAAAACAGTGCAAACTGCTGTAGAGCCAATATTTTCCAGTGCTATTTTTTATTATAACTCATATGTTTTATCACTTTCTATAATAACTGATACAACCAGGGACATAGTATGCTCTCAGTCATGTTTTCTTTTTGATTCATATTAAATGTAAATGATATTTACATTTTTGATTATTGTAATTTATGAGCAACTTCTAGTCAGGCCATTTTTATAGGTAGCTGTATTTACTGTTCCCTAGTGCAAATTCTAACTACACATCAAGCCACACTTAAAGCCTGATGTTTGCTAAGAGATGAGTCTTAGCCAACTTTCTACATAAACTTGGAACAATCAAAACAGCCAAGTGTGTCTCAATTTCCTTATGAAAATGATAAGGAACTAACAAAATTAATCAAAGTACATGGCACTATGGTCAACATATTGGTAAGTTTTCAAAAAAAAAGTTAATTTCTGTTGCCATCCGTGACACAATTACAAACACTGTGCCCTTGACCAAGGAGCCCAGTTCTTCATTGTCTAGGAAGATGCTCTCTTCTTCGAGGAAGCACCATAGGAGTGACCGCAAAAGTGGCTAACTAAACCTAAAGCACCACAGTGTTCATTTGTGACACATCAAAGGTCCAAGAAAATGAGACAACAGCCCATCAGGTGCACAATGAAACACTTCATTTTGTCAAGACATGCTAACCCCCAGGGGCAATCCCCGTTGCCTTGGAAAGAGGGTACTGAAGAGCTGAAATAAGATGGTGTGCCTATGTTTGCAGTCACCTGATTTCCATGAGCCTTACAGTGTAGACAACAGAGGGATTGTTTGGGGTCAGATCAGGAATGCGCTTTCCCAGGTTCCTAAGAAGGAAGTGGAAAACATGTCTCATTATACACAGAAACAAGTATAGATTGAATTCAAATGACCAAGCCCCTAAAACTAATAATACACTGCTGCTTTATAACCAACTTCAGTGGTTTAAAACAACCACTAAATATTATTTGCCACAATTGTGGGTTGGCTGAGGCATTCTTCCGTGAGTTTTGACTGTGGTTACTCAGGAGGCTGCCTTTAAGTGAGAAATCCAAGATGGCTTCCCTCATGCCTGAAAGTTGTTTCTGGCCAGTAACTAGAGCCTCAGTTCTCTTGGTGAGGTCTCATTCATCCATTGATGGGGCTGATATCTTTAGAGCTTGGTTGCCTAAAGTCAAGTTCCGAGAGGGCAAGAATACAGAAGACTCTGGCATTCTTACAATGTTCCAAAGGTTACTCAGGGACATTGATGGAATCAGGAGCATGCCTGCCTTTGCTTGAAAGGATGTGACATCAGTCCTCAGTTAATCATTGCTATGTTACAAAGCATCCCAGGATTATACTAAATTTCCTTCATTTATTTATTATGCCTTCAACCTTGACACTTTCTCATTTGTGGCCTCTGTAAATAGCTTCCTGGTTTCTCTCTTCAATTATTTAGTTTTAAATGTCAGTGGCTTGAAGAAAAAAATATCTTTCTCACCCTGGGAGTTGAAAAGTTGACAGAGGAAGTGAGGAAGAGCTCTGGAAGTCAACTTGGAAGAATGTAGCAAGGAGGAGACTCTGAGTCTGACCACACCCTTGGAGTCTCCTTTGAAGGCTCTCAGTGCTGCTCAGGGAGATTGTGGCACAGCAGATGAATAAATATTAGCCGGAAAGTGAAACTAGAGAGTACTTTGTGAACATGAGGCAGGAGCCTCAGACTACACGGGCTCACTAGAGGTGGCTCAAGGCAGTGTGCTCTCCGATCCTGCTTGACTTTGAAGAATTTCTGTCTTTTTCTGTCTTTTTTTTTTTTTTTTTTGAAACAATAGAAACACTTTATTTAGTAATTGTGGGTCATCATGGGCCAAGTGGTGGATATCCAGGACCAGCTGCAAGGCTAGAGCAACCTCCAAGCCTCTCTTTCTGACTCCAACAGGGTGAGCACATCACCCTCTCAGATGAGTCCTTTGACATTTCTGATGATAGAGCGACTGGTGTCATCCATAAATTCTACACGCACCTGTGTGCCCTGTCCCTGCAAACCCGTCCTGCCCAGCACTTTGGTTACCCTAGCCAGCTTGATAGGCTGTACTCGACTGGTGTCCATGATGGCGGCGATCGGGCGGAGAGGAGGACTTGGAAGAATTACACAATTTAGACAACTCTAAATTTCTAAGGCTTATTACCCAGTGAGCCACTGTTCATATCCCTGGGTATTTAGGGTATACCTCTTATCCTCTGAATTCTTTGATGTGGATGGAGAAGTTACCTAGCTCCAAGAAAATCTATCTCAAGTCTCTTTGCCTAGAAAGATGGATATGAGAGTCACTTCAGAGAAGAAAGTGTGGAGAAGACCAGGTAGATGTGGAAACTCCACAGGGAAATCCACTTCTGTGAGCATGTTGAAGTCTTTCTGATGCTGTTTCTGAGATAAAACTCAGGGCCACAGGAAAGAAAGTGTTAAAAGCTAGGAATTCCATAACCCTACCTGTCTCTGCACACAGTGATTGGAGGCCAGGCTGGCCTACAAGAGACCTTCTCTCAAAAAACAAAAAAATATTTTTTAAAAATTCCAGATTAAGAACTGGTTATATTTAGAAATATATATGGCTATTCAATACAGAGATGCATGCAATTATTAATAAAAAGAGAGGCTACGTATTTGAAGGAGAGTATGGAGGGGTATACGGGAGAACTTGGAAAGAGAGAAAGGAGAAATATTGTAATAATCTCAAAAATAAAAATAAATTTAAAAATGAATAACAACAAAAATAAATTCTATCCTGGAATACAGGAATGGTGTTACATGTGAACAGCAAGTTTTCCTATAAGTTGAGAAGTCATCTGTGAGACAGACTCTCAAGTGGACCAAGCGATTTCAGGCATTTTCCTAAATGTCCATGTCTGACAATCAGGGCTAAGTGTATGGGTGTAGCCACACATGGGTGCAGTCACATGTGGGTGCCTTTTCTTTGCTTTTCTTTTGCTTTTGGCTCAGCACTTCCTTTCTCCATCATATATATCAACTCCCAAACCATCCTTATTAAAATCTATTTAGTATCTTATTTTCCCATGGCTCTATAATTAAGTGTAGACACATACATACAGACACACAAGGTGCTTTTTGATCAGTGTGTATTTTCTAAAATTCAGCCATGTGACACATCACCTCTTGTACTCTGCTGGACTCTGTTAACAAAGCCTTCTACAGTCCTTGCTGGCCAGCACAATTCTTATCCATTCTTCTTGATGAATGTGTTGTCCCATCTCAAGGGTGGGCCATAATTTATTTAGCCATTTCCCTATTCTTAGAAATACTTTCTAACTTTTACAGAACAATTTTCACAGAAACAAACATGAAAACATATAATGAAAGACACATTATGTTCTGGTGATTTTATTTCCCATTGGAGAGTTTCTGGGAAGGGACTGCTGGCTGTAAAGACATGGTTTTTGTTTGTTTGGTTTTTGTCTGAATTTTCTTTTTGTATTTTGTTATTGTTTTGTGTGTTGGTTTATTGGCTGGATATTGAACCTAGGGTCCTGTGTAAGGCAGGCAAGCGCTCCACCACTGAGCTGTGTCCCTAACACCACCACCACCACCACCCCCCACCCCCCCCCACCCCGCCGCCGTTTTATTTCTGAGACAGGGTCTCACAAAGCTTCCAGTTTTCTCTCTAGCCCAGATGGTCATTGAATTGGAAGTCCTCTTGCTCTAGCTTCCCATGTATCCAGTGTTATAACCCCGCAACTCCAGACCAGCTGACGATACGTTCATCTTAAACTTTCCACAGATACTACTGCGTGCCAAAGAAGATGTCACATTTCTCATTCCATCTGTGCTATGTGACCATCTCCCTTCCTCATGACTTTCCCAGCACAAAACAGCATTACAGACTCTTTACATTGTGACCAACATGATGAGCATAAGGCCTGACCTCCCTGTTAGTGCATCTGTAGTCGGGTCACCCTTGGGAAGGCTCCTTGAAGAACCTTCCCTGTTTCTTGGCTGTTACACCACTTGCCTATGCATGCTTCTTACTCTTTTCATAGGCCTTTTGTCAAATTATAGTGAGTCATTATATTGGAAAAACCTAAGCACACTATGCGGCATATGCTCTAGGTCATGACCTATTGCACATACTTCCATGCTCCCTTTTCTTAAGAAGATGTAGTTTACCATCCACCTATCCATCTTTCCTCTGGGGGTTTTGATTGGGAAAGAAGGTGATCAGAAAGGTTTTCCTGCCTCTTCATGGCACCGGGTTCTGTACTGGATTGTCTGGAAAGAGCTCTGCTTTACACCATTTATGATTCACTCACATGTCTGAACTATGTCACTGACTGTGCAGTACAGTGAGAAGCCAGAACACGAAGGTGGGTAACTTGGCTGCCCAATAACCCTTGACGAAGTCACAAGCCCTGTCTCTAGGCTCATATCATTATTTTTTCCAAAATGATATGCCTCTTTTTGGAATTTATATTTTCCTCTAAAAGTTTTAGATCATTATTCAATTACCAAAAATAAGTAGAAATAAAAACAAAAACAAAACAAAACAGCTGTCGTCACTGGTAAATTAGAGTCACAAATAGGGAACTCTGGCGTGGCCTTGTCTTTCCTCCACCACCACGCTTCTTCTTTCCATGATTTCAGTATCAGCTTTTCACTACATCTCTAAGTATTTAGCATGGGATAATTTTTATTTGTCACTATTTAGGGGCATTATTTTTTTCCCTATTCTAATTCCTAGAGAAGAAATAATGATGCCTTGAAAAATTTTTATAATTCTGAGAGAATTGGATGAGTCCTTTGGGTTTTCTTGGTTTGCAATCATATCATCTGCAAAAGTACATATTTTTTTCTCTTCTTTCCCAGTGATTACTCTCATTTTCAAATCTGTTGCCATAGAATTTTAAATTGTATTATTTTTTTAATGCTTTTAGCCATTTTAATGTCTGCTTTTTCTCTTTCTTTTCTTCTTTATTCTGTATTATTATTTGGTTTTTAAGACAGGGCTTCCCTGTGTAGCCCTGGTTGTACTGAAACTCACTCTGTAGACCAGGCTGGCCTTGAATTTACAGAGATCCGCCTGCCTCTGCCTCTGGAGTGCTGGGATTAAAGGCGTGCACCACCATCTCCTGTCTGCTTTCTGCTTCTTCTTTTTTTTTTTTTTAAATGCCCGTGCACGTTTTATTAATAAAAACTAACAGTGCCGAGTTAAACAAGCCAAACAATTAAAGTCTCTTTATATTCCATAAAATATTACAGAAAAGTTTATTTGTGTTTTAATAAAAAAGACTATCATTTTAGAATAGGCAGCTAAGAGCAACTGTGCAGTTAACGAGTTTTTGTGAATAAATTTTAAGAGACTATTGCCTGTCCTTAAATTCCTTTTTCTTTTTATAAAAAAAGAACTATTAAAAATGATTGACAAATTTTGCTTTCTGCTTCTTGCTCCTCCTTCATTTTGCTTTTTCTCTTTTTAATACCCCAGACTTGCTCAGTCACATGAAGCGCATATGCAGTCGGTTTTATACAAAATTTTAAATTTAGTTGTATGTTCTATTATTTTTTAAAAAATATATTTATTTTTATTTTTATGCGAATTGATGTTCTGCCTGCAGGTCCTTCGGAAGAACAGTCAGTGCTCTTAACTGCTGAGCCATCTCTCCAGCCCCTATTCTATTACTTTTTTAAAAGTTTTATTTAGCTTTCTTTATTAGCCATTTTTAGAGATTTATTTTATTTTTAAGTGTGAATATGTATGTATATGTTTATGGTCTTTGTGTGTGCATGTATGTAGTGTGTGTATGTAAGAGAGGGGGGTGTCTGTGTGCTGTGTGTGTGTGTGCACATGTGTGTTTTCCAAGTGAGTGTGGGTGCTCTAAAAGGCCAGAGGTGTCAGATCTTCCTGGAGCTAGAGTGACAGGTAATTGTGAGCCACCGAATGTAGGTGCTAGGGACTAAACTCTGGTTGCCTCTTAGAACAATATACTCTCGTAACAGCTGACCCATATCTCCAGCCACTCTTTTAAAGTTTTTTATTTATGTGTACTTGTGTGGTAGTTTATGTCTGTGTGCATGTGTATGCAAGTGCTCTTGGAGGTCAGAAGATAATGTAAATTACAATGTCTCTACCATTTGAGTTTGCTGAAGTTTTGTTTATAGCCATATCAGTCTTTAAACATTCTGCAGATACATAATAAATGATGGAAAACTTTCTGTATCAGGATCAGAAACGATTGTATTATATGCGCACATCCATTAAAATGAAGTCTTCAACTGGGTCAGCCATACTTGTCTTCACAGATGTTGTGAGGCTGAGACAAGGGGCTTGGATACATAGACACATGGGAGGCAGCTGGAGAGATGGAAGTCAAAGCTACTAAGTTCTGTAGCATGATTAAGTCTAGAGATCCAGTGTAGGGCACACAGACTGTAGTGCTGTATGCTCAAACTGTGCTGAAGGTGTATTTTAGATACTCAACACACAATCACTTATCCAAAATAAGATGGTAAGTATATTAATTTGATTGACTGTACTAATGTGCCCAACGGTCTATGTACATCAGAATATCCCACTGTATACCTTAAAGTTATGTGATTTAAAATGATAGGTATTAAAACTGTGTTTTGGCAAACTTATTTCCCCAAACTGACTGCCATAGTATAACAACTCCCATCTCATATACTTTGCAGGGTCACACCTCTTTCCATACCTTTAACTCTGGGCCTTGCAACTGTTTGATAACTGAAATATGGAGAAACGGTGCCAGGTCAGTTCTCAGCATTGCCCCTGACCGACCTTGACTCACTTTCTATGCTAATGGGGCCCCAGGTCTTGCTGTGACTTTATACTGTATCCGGGGCCCCAGATCTTGCTGTGACTTTATACCATATCAGGTAATTCTGAAGTTCTCTCCTGAATGTGAAAGTCAGCAGAAGCTGAAGAAGTTTGTGCACATTTTTGGCCAAGAAACAAGTTCTATAACCAAGCCAGGTCACAGGAAACAGTTTACAAAGGGGCATTTCCAAAGTTGCAGTCGAGATACAGAATAAGTGCAAAGAATAATGCAGAGCCAAATGATAGCAACAGTGTATGCCCCAGGGCAAGGAGTCGTCATTGTTGTGAAAAGCTTACATCCTTTGTCAGAAACCGAGGCACTCCCATGACTCAAGAGGCCTTATTTTTTAAGATTTACTTTATTCTTGTATATGGATGTTTTGCCTGCATGTATGTCTGTGCACAATGTGTGTGCAGTTCTTGAGGAGACCAGAAAAGGGCGTCAGATCCCCCTGTAACTGGAGCTGAATGTGTGCTGTGAACGGGCATGCAGGGGCTGGGAACTGAACTTCCCCTGGAAGGGCAATTCTGACACTTTTGAGACAACATATCACTCTTAAGATTCTATGAGCACAGGACTTCCAGTTTCTTGCCCCGGCACCCTCATGAAACTGCAGCCTGTGACCTGCCAGCCCACCCAGGAGCAATCCCGAAATGAGATCAGTTCATTATGTAAAAGCCAACTAAATCCATGTGTGACTTGTAACTGATATTGTTATGCCTTTTCAGGTGTAAGATCCAAGTAGAATCCAAGTGTATTTCAGATATCAGCTCTGCCCTTGCACACTTTTTGGAGGACCCAAAGTCAATTCTCAGGACCCACATGGCTACTTACAACTATTTGTAACTCCAGTCCTGAGGATCTGATGCCTCTGTGGGCACCAGACATGCACACAGTACACAGACATACATAGGAGCAACCTACTGGTACACAATAAATGAATATTAAAAAGAACAATAAAGATTTTAAAACAACAACAACAATAACAAAAACCCTTGGCCTGAACTCAGTACCACACCCCAGAGAACCCAGTACCACCACCCAGGAGAACTCGGCCGTGACTTTGCTGTCAGTGAGGTCCTGGGCTTCCTCTGGTTTCTTACTGCCTCTGCACAGGATCCACTGTTCTGTGACCTATGCACCTGGCTTTAAAACCTGGTGCTCACACCTTTTTCCTCCAAAGTCTCCTTTGCCTCAAGCTTCAAACATCATGTGGTTTCAAGCACTTATGACATGTCAGGTCACTTTTCCTTCCAACTTCGTTCAGTATTTCCTCCACACTTAAGGAAGAAATACACACTTTCTTGTGGTCAGAGAATAAGACAGTAAGGAGTGTGCCAACTTTAGCTGTGAGCACAGTTTAACAGGGCAGTGAGAACACAATAGCATGAATTCTTTCCTGTGATGGATGATTAAAAATCAGCAAAAATTCTGAATAAATATACTGGCCGTTTGATAAATCAATGTCCAGAAAGTTCACACAATAATAAGCTGAGGTTTTTTTTTTCTTTACTTTTTTGGAAGCATGGGGTATGAGGGAGAGAGAAAAGATTGGTTGTATAGGCTGACCTGGAACTCACAATGTAATCTAGACTGACTTCATACTCACAGTAATCCTCCTGTCTCCGCTACTGAAGTAAATATGCCCAGCTTGACAAATTGCTTTTGATAGCTCTCCTTGTCCACTTCCATCTATAAGAATTGCTCATATGATTGGAGGGTATAATAACGGGGATGGCCACCAGAAATAAGTTGTTTCCCTTTGAAAAACCAAATGGAAAAACTCAGGATATTCCAGGCAAGTTGATAGCCCAGGTCTGCAGGTGCAACAATCATTATAGCATCAACCAATCAGAACAGAGTTCAGGAGTAAAGGTACAGTGCAGCCCTATAGAGTTCATATACCCTACCTACAACCCAACTCCAATAATTCATATCACCTCGCATCCAAATCCTGTTTTCTCTTTCCCTTCCCAGGCTGTATTTTGTTCATTTGTGCATTCATATCATGAAGCCATTGCTCCATTTATTAGGCTTGGTGAGTATAAAAATGAGTCCGTCTCAAAGCAGTGAGGGTCCTCTGATCCTCAGGCAGCCCCATAGTTCCTTAGAGTCCTGCACAACCCAACCCCATGGCCATCAGGGCTGGATTGTCTCATTTGTGGTCTAAACACTGCAACATTGTGGCGCTCCTGGTTATAGGAACTTTCTCAGTCATTTGAACCTCATGGTTCAAAGCATCATTTAATTTTATAATCTTATACCTGGAAAGTCTTCCTACAGAAAGAGAAATGGGGACTTGACAGCTGATGGATGGCCCACCAGACAGTCCCAAGTTGCTGTTTTACTCATCCTTTAGTAGCCTTAATTCCACACTGTCGCCAGCCTTTTCTGTCTCCTTCACTGACACTGGCTTTGGGCCACAGCCTGACAGCTCTCCCAGCCCTTACCTTCATAGTCAAGCCCTTGCATATTTAATCTCTTCTAGGTAGCTGTTATTCACAGGACTAATGCTAAAGCCAGCATCTCCAGTTAAGAACCTGCTGGCTGATCCTGAGAGTGTCAAATCACCGGGTGGCTGAGCTCTTGCTACCTTTGGCTCCGTGGTCCATAACTTCAGACCTGCTGTTTTGGGTGTACACCAGGGGATCCTAGCTTCTGTTTCGTTTCTCATTCTGCCACCATACTGTAGATTCCTAAGACTCCTTAATGAGGAACCATTAAATCTCATGTGATTTTCTTCTATGAAATCTCATGTGATTATTTCCAAGGGGAGACAGTTTAGGTGCAGCACAACCCCATGGGTTCATATTTAGCCTGCCTACAGCACAGTCCTGCTAACTGACATCAATTTGTATCCAAATGAGCAGCAAAGGCTGTCCCCAGCCCACTCTTGGGGCACACAGTTACTGTTACCTAGATTGGCACTTTCTCTGGGGTTATTCTGTATTCAGAATGTCACTTTGGAAGTAGTCTCTTTTGTAAACTCAAACACATCAGTCATTTGAGATTTGAGGTACAACTATTGGTTCTACAAAGTGAATTATTTGTTTGAGAGGTATGGGGACAGGTAGAAATCATAATAACCAGTTGAACCAGTTGGGAGAGTGTGGCTTTAAAGTGACTAACAGCTTGGGACTGACATGCTGGTGACCTCTGACATGTGGAGCCTTTATCCTAGAAAAGACATCCTTTGAGACAAATTAAGAGTAAGCCAGCAACATGGATCTTTTCCTACATCTCTAGATTGGTGACAGTATATTTGGCCCTCATGGCAGAGACAAAGATAAGGCATCCTTTTACATAGCTGCTATCCACTCTGTCCCCAGCCAAATAGCATCAAAAATGAAACCTCCAGGATACCATCGCACCGTCACACTCATGCAGTTATCACAGCAGCTGTGACTGATGCGTGCGTGGCTGGGAAATAGTGTTAGTCAAGGGACAAGCTAATCACCTACAAGGCTGGGCTCCCTGGGAGGTCTTTTAGTGGAAGTCCCCTGATGTAGGGGATGTGAGCAAACCAGTAGCTTGATTTGTCAAGGTTATACTTCCAGTACATCTCCTTGAAAAACTAAGAAAGTGAACGAGAAGGAGACCTCTTTATCTTAGAGGAACACAGCTACTAGAAAAACCAGTCTGGCCAGCTGGCTTGATGGCAGATACTGATACTGTCAAAGGCTCAAATTAGCACATCCTAAACAGGGGACTTTGAGGTCTGGGGCCTCTAAGCACCAGACTGGTTAATAACATATTCGAAGCTCCCAACCCTCCCTGCAACTCACCAGGATGAGCTAAATAGATTTGAATACAACACCCAAACCTCTTCTCTGCCCGTCTCAGACCCCAAGAGGAATGAGTTCCTGCTCTCACCTGTCATTTGACTCCTGGATTACAGCTGCAGTCAGCATTTCCAACTGAGGGTTAATTGGACTATCTAGGAATCTGGACTTCGGAGAAGTTTCACAATGGCGCCCCATACTTTCAGAATGAACAAAGGATAGCATCGGGAAAGTGCTCACTACTCAACTGAACCAGGCCTGGATGGATGTTCAGCCTCCATATGGAGAGGAGATGGCTGCACCTGGGGCCAGAGTCACCGGAAGTGAACATGGTCAGGTTCTCTCTCCACATCACCCAATTCCATACCTGACACTCCAAGCCTCTGTGGCTTGTGGTTTAGCAGGAAGCCCAATATTGTTGGCCCCAACTTCCTCACTGTGGACCAGTGACAAGGTGCCCACAGGGAATACAGCTGCAAGAAGATCCTAGGGGATCAGACACTCCATCCAAAATCCCTGAGCAACCTACTAAAAGGGACTGTCTTCACACTCGAAATTTGAGAGAAGTCAAGTTACTTTCCCTGTTCAGAAACCCTGTTGCTCAGACTCTGACCAACGCTGCCTCTCCACTGACGGTGAGTGGTTTCCATGGTGACTTCTCTCTTAGTCTGACTTGGAAGGTGCAGGGGACAGGTCCTGGGCAATGACTCCTGCTTTAGAGGGCTGGGCCTTTGCTGGTTGGAAGTAAAAGTTCACTGGGAAGGAAAAAGCTTCTCCACCTAGGAATTTAGCTCCTCTGGGACTTCGCACGCCCCACTTGACACGATTCCTCTCTTGCTCTTGCCCTGTCCTCTACATTCCCCAGCAGAACATTTGTGTGTGTCCTTAAGTCACTTGGTGTCACTAATGACTATGAATTTTAAACTCCTTTGGGAAAAGCTTGAAGAAGTTGGTCTCATGAGTCTAGTCTCAAGAGCCATTTTATAGAAGGCACCAAGCCAGCCAGCACACAGAGGGTTTAGGTGAGGCAAATGGTGATTTGTTCTGTTTCACTGAGGACTGGACATATACAGTCAAGAGACATGTAAGTTATGGGACACTCTCAAAGTTGATGTTTGAAGTAGGATCTTTTTTTAAAAGGCCTGCTGGGGGCTGGAGAGATGGCTCAGCGGTTAAGAGCACCGTCTGCTCTTCCAGAAGACCGGGGTTCGATTCCCAGCACCCACATGGCAGCTAACAACTGTCTGTAGTTCCAGTTCCAGGCAAACACCAAGACAAATAAATAAAATTTAAAAAAAAAAAAGAGTAAGCAGAGCTCAAAAAAAAAAAAAAAAAAGGCCTGCTAAGCTGCCAACACTACCTTAAAGGAAATGACATTCATATCGATGTCTAAGGATGTTACTGTCATTGGCAGAACCTAGATCTTTCCCAAGTTGTTGCCTGGGTGCCAGCCGGCACCGACTGTGCATGGGACAGGCACTGTAATTGAGACATGGCTGATTTTTCTAGCCACTCAGAGCATCCACTGCTCACATTAGTGCAGAGGAAAAAGCTAGAAGAGGTTTAGGTCATCACACACACATTCTGGACCAAGGTAAGTTGCTGGGATCTGAGGAACTATAGAGTGCACTTCGAGGCTAGCTCTGCTGTTTAATGGCATAGAAGTTGGAGTCTTTTAGTTCAAGACACCCTACTTCTCTTGGGTGACCACATCTCTACATTCTTCTCTAGGACAATTCCTTCCTTGCATTTTGCTTTAGCTTTGATTTCCCATTGATTGCAAATTCATAAAAGTTGGGAGCCCTTTTCTTAGACATTGATTGTCATATGGAAACCACAGAATAAATGTGTTGTATAAATGGCAGATGAGGGCTGGAGAGATGACTCAGTGGTTAAGAACACTGGCTGCTCTTCCAGAGGTCCTAAGTTCAATTCCCAGAAACTACATAATGGTCACAACCATCTGTAGTGAGATCTGGTGTCCTTTTCTGGTGTACAGCATATATTCAGGCAGAATACTGAATATATAATAAATAAATAAATCTTTTAAAAATGGCAGATGAATGGATAATGAATGCTTAGATTGTTGTCCATTGTTATGGAAATTAAATGTAATAGACAACTCCCCAAAGCTTACAAGAATAGGAAGAACTGATTGGAGATTCAATTTAGTGATGTATACTTCTTTCCTTTCTTCCTGGTCTCTTTTGATCTGTAAAGTGAAAGATGGCTTCCAATGCTCATTTCAGACTGTGGGCCAAGCCGCAGGCTTATTGGAGAAGTCTTATCCTGTACTTTGCCATCTTTAGAGGAGACACTCTAAACATTACAAGCAGTGAACTACTGGAGTAGAGCTTGAGGAGATCACACACAAGTGTCTGCTTGGAGAAGTCAGAAGAGGTTGCATAAAAGAGAAACGCCTCAGGGTTTCCCACAGTGACACTCCAGGTAGCCTGCCATGGAGCTGCAGATCTGCCTGCAACCAGCTGGGCGTGTTGGACAAGTTGCTTTCTGCTCAGGCTTGGTTTTTGCATGTCGTACAGTTAGCATATGGCATTCTGCCAGGGCTCTGTACAGTGACATAGGTGCATCATGTCAACATAGACACTGGCAAGTGAACAGTTAGAATGGCAAACAAGAACCTAGACAAAAGACAGACAGGCAGTTATGGTCAAGTTTTGGCTTGTATTAAGGACACCCCATTGAGCAATGACCCTTTTTTCCACTAGTGTTTAGAAAAATAAGAAAAAATTAAGTCATTATAGAAACTAATACATCACTTTTGAAATGATAAAGACTAAATGTAGAAGTGGGAAGACAACACTAGAAGGCATCCAGGTGGGTATTCATAACAGGAAAAAGTTGGGGCATAGGGCAGCCCAGGAGAACATGGAGGAAGAGCAGAAGTGAGCTGACATACTGTTTTTTCCCAGGGAACCATTCCGAGACTCTCAGGGGCAGAGTGAGAAAAGGATGGAAAATGACGGGTCAGAGTGTGCTTTAGGACTTCTTTTCCTGTGGTAATGAGGCCATGAATGAGCATGAAGTCTTCTCACATGTGGTAGGGAGCAGCTGCTGCTCTGCATAGAAGAATTAAACTGCTGATAATGAGATCCAAGGAGTAAGCTTGAGAATGGGCGATTATAGATGTTGTATTAAGTTTCTGGCCAGCCTTTCCAGCCTATCCTCAAGGTTCAGATCCACAGTCCCACAGAAACACACAGACACTTGTGTTAATTTTACACTGATTGACCTAGGGCCCAGGCATATTGCTAGCTAGCTCTTACCCTTAAACTAACCCAAGTTCAGCCATGAGGCTTGGTACTTTTTCTCAGAGCAGCATTTCAACTTCTTTCCTCTCTGTGTCCTGGCATCTGCTTTGTCTCTCTGGTGGCTCTGTGGTGTCTGTCTCTGCTCTTCCTGTACTCAGAGATTTTTTTTTAGCCTGGTAGCCCCACCCACACTTGTCTGTCTTTTGGCCAATCAGTTTTTATTAAACTCATAGACAGGACAATTATTTAAAAGGTAATACATAATCCCACTTCATGTAGAAGGGGACGGGAGAGTGGTAAATGTCACTGCTGTTACAGGGATGTCAAGGATACCAAATGCATGTTCTATAATGATGTGAAGGTCCTCAGGTGGAGGTCAAGGTTAAAGAAAGAAATCTTAAGCAACTTTTGACCCATGGACTTGGATCAGTTGGAAAAGCACAGTGGCTCTTGCCTGTAATTCCAGCAGGCAGGTGGCTGAGCGTGGAGGACTGGGAATTCCAGACCAATAGGGACAGTATCAAAACAACAGCAAAAAAGTGAGGTAACCAAGAAGAAAACAGACATAACCAGCCTCCAAGTAGCAACCATCATCATTAAAAATTGCTCAAAAAGAACTCACATGGTTTATGCAGGGATGGGATCATGTAAACACGGCGGGTAGTTACTGTGACCAAGGCAAAGAGAGCAATAACGAGGTCATTGTTTCCCTTTTGCTAAGTAAGAGTGTGCCGGTTACAGTTTGCATAGTAAATCTTTACAAAATGTGTGTCCTTGTCAGTAATCAATGTAATCATAACTTCCCTAAGGCCTTCCATCTCCCTGCACAAAACCAAGTGAACCAGAACATGAGTGCTTCCTATGATGTGCCTGGGGTACCTAGTGGTGGCAAAGCAGGCAGCATGGCTGAGTGGAAAGTGAGATAGGATGTCTCCCACATTACAGAGCCAAAAAGCCTCAGTGTCTACCACTATTGTCTGTGGAGATCTGTTTATCCACATTATACTAAGCACTTGTTCCTAGCTAACAGAAGACTTGGGGCTAAGCTAGTTAAAAGAAAAAAAAAAAAACAAAAACCTGAGGCCAATGTGATGTAATGTATATAGAGCAATTTATCTCATAATGCAGAATACCTTCAGAACTTATGTCGCTGGGGCTTTTTCTAAAGATTAAAATCATATGAAATCTGTTCCCTATTGTGGCATTCTGCTGTCTCAGAAAACCCCACAGATATGCTGAAGGGTGTAATAAGGGTGCAAATGGGCAGAGTAATTCTCCTGAATCAGAAGGAATGCGTTAGCCATAGGTTCATGGCCACGAGGAGGCCTTGAGAACTCCAGCCTTTGTTGTGAGTACCAAGAAGTTAAGAGCTTGGAGAACAGACCCACCCTTCTGCATATACTGTTCTGTCAGGACACATACGAGTTCAATCAAATCACAAAGCCCACGAGAGCTGGCCAAGGAACCAGAAAAGGCCCAGCCTTGAGTTCTGGGAGCTTCCTAATGCCTCCCACCTGACTCTGCAGAAAATGAACTTTCCAGAACTCAGTCACTGCTTAAGAGGCCGGCTCCCAAAGAGAAGGAGGCCGTGGAGTAGTAGTCCAACACTTGAGAACACTGCCATTCTTAAAAAGTCACCTTCTACCCACCAGCCAGCCTTCCTTCCGGTCTGGCCCCATCCCATGCTGTGTGAACATCTCTGTACCGATGTCCTTCCACACATATCCTTGGCGCACAGCCTATAACCTCTCCTATATCCTGCCTCCAGCCAATAAATGGGTGTCCTTGTCACCAGCTCTCTTTCCAGGTCCAGTTCAAGCGCCTTTTGTCAGCACCTTTTCCCAGTAGCCCCCAGCGGCACCGACCAGCCCCTCTTCTTGTTTGTTATTAAAATAGTGCTAGAAATGATTTGTTCTTGAGACGGGAGGGTTAATGTCAACTACTAGTGTACCTGGAGGAAGAGTTGCTGTTGTTTGTCCCTCTGGGAGATGTAAACAAAGCCTTCCCCTCCTCCAAAGGTCCCAATGGCAAACTAAGGTGTGATTCTACCAAGCTTCACTCTAGAACCAACACATGTATGTTTATTAGGCTTAGTTACAGGTCCTCGGGGATTACAGGCAGGATGGTAGGTGGCCTTAAAACAACCACACTACAAGGTGTACCAGCATGGATGAGGACTTCCCAAGGGACCAATAGATGGGAGTCCCTCTCCCTAGGTCCATTACTTTCATGCCCTCCCTGGTGTTACATGCAATTAGGGCAGAACTGCATACAACTGGCTTGGAGGAGAGGCTGGTGAACCCCCCCACCCCTCCTCCTGTGAGAGAACATCACAGTCAACAAGCCCCGCTGTGGTGAGCCTTTGCAAACCAGCACAGCTGAACTCATGAACACGGTGGTAGTTGGTTGTTATGGAATATTAACCAGGCAAAGATGTGTTACATTTGTTTATGCTGCAGAATATTACTTTAACTGTGTAAAGGTGTGTTACTTTTGTTTCCACTGCATTTGTTTAATTATGTAAAGATGTGTTGCATCTGTTTCACCTGACTGCCTAAGGCACCTGATTAAGAAAAAGGTGACCAGCCAATAGTTAGGCAGAAGGAGGGTAGGTGGGGCTGGTGGGCAGAGAGCGTAAATAGAAAGAGAAATATAGCCCCCCCCCCAAGGAGGAGGAATGAGAGAGGAAGAAGAGAAGGAAATGAACGAGGCAGCAGAGGAAGCAGTGATGGTGAGATACACAGAAATAAAAATGGTGATTAGCCCTGAGGCAAAAGGTTAATTTAAGTTAAGTAGAGCTGGCTGGAATAGAGGTAAGCTAGGCCAAGCATTCAAAACTAATAATACCTCTCTGTGTCATGATTTGGGAGTCAGTTGGTGGCATAAAAGAAAAAGCCTGGTACAGTTTATGACAGTCCTGTATAACACAGAATTACCTTTGAGCTCCAGAACACCTTAACCTATTGAGAAATGGCAGCGAGAATGGCTGGGGAAGCGGGAGAAACAGTGTGTGTCTACTATTTGTTGACTCTGGTCTAAACCATTCATCTTGGCAGTAAAGTATAATGCAACTTACTTTGACATTATCTCATTTTATTCAACTATATGCAGATCTTATTAGGTTTTCAAAGAGATTGCTGCTAGGAATGACCATGGAAGATGGCATAGGGAGTCATTTGTCATTCTCAAGGGGCCCTCCAATCTCTTCTTTATTCTTGGTTTGGTTTGATAGGTCTCCAAAAGATAAGTTCAAGAACAGCCCCAGAAGCAGTATGGTTTCCTGGTGCCTTTCATAGACCTATATGTCCATACATACATAAGAATATACATCTTACACCTGTATGCTTTTGTGTATAAAGCAGATTGTTAATTTGCAGCTGAAGTTCTTAGCTCACACTCTTGCTTCTACCAGTCTCTTCCCTCAGAGTAATTCATACGTAAGGAGTTGAGGGCAGCCTGTCATGGTGGTACATGACTGGAAATCCCAGCACTTTCCAAGTGAGGGAAGGATGATCAATATTTCAAGGTCGGCCTGCTACATGAGATCCTCTCTCAATGTGTAGGAGTGGGCAGCAGGACTGGGAACAGAGTTCAGCTGTACAGTGCTTGTCTCACATTCAGGAAGCCCTGGGTTCAAAGCCCAGCACTCCATAAAGACATTATATAGAAGCTCACACCTGTAACCCCAGCATTTAGGAGATGGAGGCAGACAGATCCAAAGCCAAGGTCATCCTCATGTACAGGGAGTTTAAGATCAGCTTGAGCTAGAGATCCTGTCTAGAGAGTGGTGGGGGAGGGGGAAGAAAAGAGAGAGAGCTAAACTGACATTTAGGACCTCATTAGTGAACAGACAATTAAAATCTCCCTGGTTTCTTTGGGTGATTTAGAAAAGGCCTTGGTTATTGCATGAATTCCATTTGGTATATAATGAAAACCTGGAGCCAAATATTGGGAGGAAAGCTGGAATATCAGACAGAGAAACAAACCACAGCCAGTTCTCATCCACCAACTTCTCAGCTCTGTCTCCAGGAAATCCTCCAGTTCCAAACTTCTCCCTCCTCAGCCCTCCAAGGAAGCATCTTCCTCTACCCAGCTCTCTTAGCTTCCTCTTTCCACACTTCTAAAGCGAGGATTAAAGGTGAGGATCACCACCCTTTGATCTTCCCGGCTGGCTCTGTGGTTGACTCTCTAGTATTCCAGACGAATTTTATTAAATGCATATCACTACACCTGGTTACAAACTGCTCAGCCTTTCTCTTGTTGCATGAGCCAAGTTCTGATTCCCTATGCTCTGGTTACCATAACTGTCCCATGAACAGCACTCTGAGCTCACCTGAGGAGTGGTGGTGTAAAGGGCCTGGCAAGCACTCAGCGTTCACTTTGGTGGTTAGCATTTCTACTTTTTCTCTGAACCCTTAGAATCTAAGGCTTGACTCAAACACTGCAACAGCCTGAGCAGCCCAATGGAGTGCCTACTGAACTTACCCTAGCAGCATAGAAAAGCCCTTCACTTGGCTTGGCTGACCATAGGAAACAGCCAGGATTTTTCTCTTATACATGGCACCTGAGCCTTAGCTCCGTTCCCATTTCAATGCTTTTTTTTTTCCTTTGGTCTTTTTCTCCTCCTTTTTCTTCCACCAGGCCATATGTGCAGAGGGCTGTGTGTTTATTAATACAGCAACAAAAATTCTCACAGTCTAGAGGCCCTCAGGGGAGTTCTTTGTGTGTCCGTTTTATTGCACATTTTATGCAAACATATTTCTCCTGCACCTCGACCCAGGCAGTGCCAGTAACTCTAACTGCTTCACCAAGTCTGAGAGAGCCCTTCCCTTCGGCAAGGTGAGGCAGGCATGATTGACAGCTCAGAGAGGGGCTAGCCCGGTCTCCTCCCCGGAGACGCCCTTTCTCCGGGAATAGAAGCCTTTATCTTGGTGGGATGATACCTCCCCTGACCACCCGAAGAAATCTGCTCGTGAAGGTTCGGCTGCCTTCATTTATTCCCTCTGCTTCAATTGCTTTGCTTTTCCTAGTACAGGGTGGCCACACCCCACTTACTTTCTATTGGGTAGAGTCGTAGAGTTGCTTTTGCGTGCGCTTTAAGCTCCCCACGCTGCTGAAAGAGTAAGCTAGGTCCGGGGTGGTAGAGGCAGTCTAGGCCTGTCTGGGATGAGCCAGTCTTGAAGTTGCCTCCTGGACTAGATTCTTCCTCTTTGCTTTACAGGGCCCTGAGTGCCAGGGAGCTACCAATGTGGACACTCTCGGGGTGGGGTGAGATGATTTTGTTTTTCTTTTTCCAACTTTCCCCCAGCCCAACAAACTCCTGCTAAGCAGCAAGATTAAATTACAACTGGTGAAACCCACAGTTTTGAGATCAGAACGGGGAAGAATTTTCAGCCGGTGTTTAAGGCACAAAAGTCAGCCTGGACCATCCAGTGTCCTCAGGTAGCACATTCCAGAGAGTGAATACATTGGGGAGGGAGGCTGGCCTCGAGCCACAGACACACACAGCAATTCATCAGGCTGATGGGGGTTGTTCACTGCGCTGGGCGCAGATGCCACAGGCCTTAACCGGCAGGCAGGCAGGATTCCTCATAGTTGGCACTCAGGTGCCAGCTGACTCGTGCCATTAGCCTCTTTCCTGCTGGAAAAGCTGAAGCAACCATGACTTGTCTAGGGTCACACACCAAGCTTGGGACCAAAATAACCGTGACTCCGCGGCTCTCCCGACAGACAACATCCCCTTAGTAAGGCGCTATCATTCTAACCTGAATCATTTAAAGTGCTCCTAATTGCTGGCCTATAGTGAATTGTAACCACCATGTGACAAGCAGACAGAGGTAGGAATGACTGAAATTTTACCACTGTCTAGAATATACTATTACAACGCTGGGGGTAGCGAGGGGTCCAGAAAAGGACACTGATAGACATCGGATTTAGATTTTTAGGAAGTACACTTGTAATGTCACCTCCAGTTTGTTATAATTTTGCAACAGAAAAACACTAGGGACTCAAATGGACGAGATTCAGAAAGGCATTTGGAGGACAAAACCCAGATATTGCAAATCTTCACAGTCTTCTCCTTTTTCTTTTTTCTAACCTATCAATAAAACAACACAGCCTTTCCTTTTAATTCTGATGTTGGCAGCTGTGTAGGGTTGGGAGGGCCCTGCAAACAATCAGGCATATGCATTCAGATCTGTACACGGGGCTGGACACGTGCTATGCTCAGGAAGGAAAGTAAATTCCATCCTGCAAATTGCTCTAACTGATTCATTTGTCCTCTGAGCCGCCACCTACCTGCTCCCAGGTATTCAGGTAATTGACGGGGTGGGGGCGGGGCCTCCCGGGATGTTTTAGTCCCTCAGGTCTTAGCCAGACTTCCGTGATGTCACACATTTCCTGCTCTGAGCCGACCAATGCCCTCCTCCTTCCTCCAGCCACCTGTACACTGAAGTTGAGACTGGTCACAGCTCAAGCGGCCCTAGAAGCTTCTACCACAGGAGATGAAAACTGGCTGGCTCCTGCTGCTTTGAAAGGCCCAGACACCTCTGAACAGGTGAGCAGGACCCCACTCTCCTCCCGTGGCCTTTCAGAGCGCTGATCCTTAAGGGGTCTGAACAAGGAATTTGAATGCAAACCCTCACTGACCGCCTCAGTCCGGAGTAACACTCTTGAGAGTAGAGGATGTCTGTGTCGCCTTCCCCTGTGACTCCAAGCCTTGCCTCTGGACACATATCTAGTTATTTTTATTTCTTAATTATTGATCTAGCCTCTGCTTGTCCGTGAAGTCATCTGATTCTTTTTAAAACCGGGGAGAAAAGGAAGGTGAGGTAGTTTTTGAAACTTAGTTCAAATGTGAAGAGTAGTTCAGCCTGTTTTGTGAGGGGCTGGAGACAAAAACATCAGATTATCTTTTTTTTTTTTCCTTGCATTCTGCATTCATCTCATGCTTCTGTAGTACTTTCCTAGGTTATTTTGTGTTGCTTACAATCAAAAAGTGGGTAAATTCTGGTTCCCTATTATAAGTCTTTTTTTTTCTTTTTTCTTTTCTTTTCTTTTTTTTTTTTTAACCTAAGTAGGGGACGGGGAAGCCTTCAGTTTCCTTTGCTGTAGAAAACACTTAGCCTCCTGGATTAGAACTGTTTCCTTCAGGCCGGATAGACTGCCTGCTGACCTTGGTTAAAGTAAAGATTACCCCTCCAAGGCCATAAGAATGTTACCTACCACCAGGTCTGGGTTTTAAATTGTTGAAACTTTTGTTGTTTGTGTCTTGCTTTTAACATAAATATATGGAGGTGGTTGCTCTGCTAGGACCTGACATTTAAAGTAATTTCACCTCAAGGGCCCATTTTTGTTTTCTTAACCCAGATCACATAACTAGCTCTCTCAACAGTCCTGAGAGCCACACTCCACCGGATAATGCTATTAGCTCAAGCAGAGGGACCATTTCCTAATCCAGCTTTTACTAAACTAACTGGGAAACTCCAGGAGAGAAATACATGAGGGGGATCTTCCATTTCACAGTCCTTCATTAGCTGCTTTCCCCGGAGTTAAGTTAGCAGATGAATTTGTAAGGGATTATCTATTAGGAAATATGTCCATATACAGCCCGCTAGAAATTAAAAGTCACGTCTATTTTCCAAGAGTATAGACTGAAACAATGAAGTGGCGTCTTACTGCTAAGAATCGGCCTTGTTTCTGTTGCCAGTATCTCTCTGACTCCTGGGAAGCTCATATTTTCTTCTCTAACTGACCTTTGTGTCTATTGTTCTCTAAGTTCATGCCTTTGCAAAGTCGCTCTTTATGCCTTACAGAAATGCTCAGCGGACTCAGGTTTGTAAGAGTGACAACACTCACCATGGCCTGGATTTTCTAGGTATGAATTCATCTTTGATGTCCCAAACCTCTGCAGATTTTTACCTCACCCCCACCCCTGTTTACCTAGTCGATTAGTTATTTTTACAGTGGGTTTATGATTAAACAAATCATCTCGTCACTGTCTGACTACTTAGAAAAATAATGTTATATATATTATTGCCCCCAGTGTAAGGAGGAAAAAGAGCAGGAACCAGAGCCAGAATGTGTAAGAGAGGGGCAGTTTGTTGGACAAATTACACGTATGTTCCCTGAGTGGATCTTGTGACAGCTCTATTGGTTCAGGTGTGTACAAGGTGTGATGGGAAATTGTCCATCTTTGAACAAATCACTGAATTTCTCTGGCCCTCCAGTTCTTCCTCAGTAGGATTAGAGATAAGTACCATATGCTATAATGTGGTTCTGAGCATAGGCAGGGCTCAGAGTAAGCAGTATCTGGTACTGCGCCAGGGGCTAATAGCAGCGAGGTCTGCCTCTGCTGGAGGAATCTTCCAGGGAGCTTGGAGGACTCTGGTGAGCATGTGGGGCTCTCCTGTGGCTGCATCTGTTGGGGACTCTGCTCTTATTACTGTAATTCATTGTTAGTAATTAACCCCATCGTTAACGGTTTGCTGAAACACACCAGTCCCAAGAGGGAAGAATGAATACACTGGCATTCACTGGGTCAGGCAGCGTGTGTCCGTCCGCCAGGACCCTCGCCTAAGCAGATTCTGGCCTGGTGGCTGTTCCCTCCTTTCCCGAGCTCAAGACTCTCTGGAGACATCCACAAAGTATGAGTTCCTTGTAGGCTTTCAGGAGAGGTCTCCTTGTGCTATATCTAAATCTGCTGTCATCTGACTTGGCAGGGAGCCCAGTCTAATTTCAATCATGCTAGTACCTATCACCACCACCCTGAGTGGCCTTGGGTACTTGGTCCTCTCTAACCTTGTAGATAAACATCCTCCACCTGGGACTCCATGAGCTCTTGGCCAGGCCAATGTGAGAGGGGACAGATCATTTACAATGGGTACCATATGTGGAGGGAGAGGCTCCTGAGTCCTTTGAATAGAAACACCCTTTTAAGTCAAATATCCAGTGCCCTTCAATGACCTTGAATCATTGAACCAGAGCAGATCTGTCCCCAGACTGCTTTGGAGCTTCTTCTGGTCCCACCCTCTTCCCAAACTAACATACATATCTGCTATTCAAGAGCAAGGGTCCAGTGAGCCAAGGACTATGGATTCTAACCTTGAATATACATACTACAGCTTGCTGGAGGGGACTTTAAGGAAAAACCTCAAGTTCCTTGATCATCATTTCACTGCCCTCCACCGAGGATGCTCCCCCTTTCTACAATAGAAGCTGGAGAGGCTCTTTGCCTAAGCTCAGAGCAATAGAGAGGAGGGGTGGGGGGTAGTGCCTCATGGGCCATGATGCTCTTATTTAATTCCAGGTGAAGTGGTGCTGCCCTCCATCCAACAATGAAGACCTGGTCTTTGGCATCAGACTACCTGGGCCCAAAGCCCAGTTCTACCAATGTACCTTCTTTATGCCTGGATAGGAATGGCCTTGACACATTAACCTAGCACTCATGTGATTTTTCTTAAAAAGAAGGCATGGTAGTGGGGACCAGATACACATGGTTCTTTCAACACAATTACTAACCTACAATGAGGCACTTGAGATCTTTACCTCAGTCTGATCGCCTGGAGAGTGGGATGCTTAGCTACCCAGGATGTCTGTTATAAACAGTTGCAGTGGTCATATGCGAAGTACCTGGCATATGCTAGGTGCTCAGTTAAAATGCTATAGTATTCCAGGAAACATATGTTACATTAACTATAGTCAGACATCTCAGCTCATGCTTCAGTCTGAACTTCATACTGGAAACAGCCACTGACTCCACAGACCCATTTTTGGAAAGACCCCCATAGGCTTAGAAGAAAGCCTGTTTACCAAGACCATGTTATTATCTTGCCCTTTTGGGGTAGAGTAACTGCCAGGGTGATGTCTGGTCTTTTACAGACCAGCAGGTGTAGGAATCTGTGGTGTACAAGATGAAATCCAAGCATTTTTATGTATCATGGACTCAGGCTATACCTCTCAGCTTTTCTTTCCTGTTCTTAGAATCCTGCACACCTACGGTGAAGTAGAGATCTGCTTGACTCAGGGCTACAGAGTCTCTCTAATGGCTCCTCCCCACCTTGGAATCTCTGGACTTCCTAGCAACAATGAACTATTCTTGATATTTATATGCCAGCATTACAGACTCACTTTTATGTGGGTGGTAAACTGACTGCACTCTGACAGTGTCTCCAAACAATCAAGAATGTTTCAAAACTATCTGAGTGAGACTGCATGTCATTCTTCCTGAGTGAAATAGATTTTAACCAGGTACTGTTTTCAAAGAATAAGGATTGATATGAAAACCATAAAAATTGCTATGTACAAAGACCTAAAGGGGGCTAAGACCAGGGTCATAAAATGTTGGCTGTCTCCTTTAATTCCCCACCTCTGCCATTTCCCCCTTATTCTGTGTCCTATGGCACAAGGACACCATAGTGACCTATTGCTTAGCAACACAGATACATGCTTCAAGAGGAGAGGCACTTCTACAGTGTTTTGAAAACCCAGTGGGGTGCTGAGTGTATTGCCACTGAAAGTGATTACTATTTGGCATATGTAACCCTGGAATATTTGGTACCTAGGTAGCTAGGTTGATAGACAAATGGGTGATTAGTGAGTGGGTGTGGATAGATATGAATAAATGTGTGGATGGATAATGGATAGATGTATTGATGAATGATAAATGATTGGATAGATAGGTGGACGGGACAGATAGATGGTTGATAACAAATGGGTGGATGGATGAGAAAAGTTTGTGTTTCTCCAGCTGTGACATCTTCACTTGTAAAATGAAAATACATAATGTACAACTGTTTTAAAGATTGTATGAGGAAAATGAATGTGTAGTGCCAGCATCTCCTCTAACCCATAGAAAATTACTTATTGAAAGTAGAAACGGGCTGGAGAGATGGCTCAGAGGTTAAGAGCACCAACTGTTCTTCTAGAGGTCCTGAGTTCAATTCCCAGCAATCACATAGTGGCTCACAACCATCTATAATGAGATCTGGTGCCTTCTTCTGGCACAAAGGCATAGTGGAGGCAGAATGTTGTATACATAATAGATCTTCTGGAGAAAAAAAAAGTAGAAACAAATTAAAATTTTATATCCTCAAACAAAAATGAGCAAAGGTGTTCCTACTTTAGACAGCATGGATAAGCTGGCTCCCAAAGTGGAAATATGCAGGTTTTAGGATAGTTTTCTTACCCCTCCCTGCCTCCCTCCCTCCCTCCCCTATCTCTCTTAAAGACTTCCTTCCTTCTCCCTTCCCAAGGAGGCACATCCCCTCTCATTGTTTGTGGGTTGACTAGCTCCAGTCCAATTAACCAGGAAAGTTTTTTTGTTATTTTTTTTGACATCAAGAATTTTAATTTGGCAGGCAGATCTCTGTGAGTTCAAGGCCAGCCTGGTCTACAGAGTTAGTCCCAGGACAGCTAGATCTGTTACACAGAGAAACCCTGCCTGACCTCCGCCCCTCACCCCGGGGGGGGGGGGGAAATATGTACATTTAAATACCACCATTGTTTCCCAGTGACTTGGATAAGCTTTTGTTTGATGCCTTTGTCACAGGGACATGAGGCTTTGTCAGCTGCAGAGTGGAAGCTCTCTAGGAATCCCTTTAATAGCTTCTTGGCACATAGCATGGCATCAGCTTATGCATGATGGGAGGTTTAAATATGTCATTGCTATCTGTTGAGATGATTTGTATAACTTGCCGGTGAGTAAAGTCTGTTAGTCACGTGACCTCTTTTGAATAGAATGCTGCATGCTTAGGCTCATGCATCCTCACATTAACACATGAATCATCCTGTGTTTTCAAACTCCTTGTTAAGTATTATGGTCATACTTGTATGACATCTTCTACAGTATGCACATACTCAGCCATTCTATGGCCCCTGGAGGCCCTTGTAAGTTGGTTTCACAGTCACCTCTAAAGACATCTGCATTATAACTTATTAGTGAGCTAAAAGAAAATCATTAGATTTTTTACACTAGGGAAGGATTGCTATCCCTAAGTATACAGGAGTCTCAGTGGCCACCATCTCAAAATGTTTACTTTGTCACTTAGCCATGTGGGGAAGGGTTAGAGTGGATCACTGGGATTATTTACTCCATTCCTGTGGGATTCATCTTTAGGAATACACAGTTTCCTGGGTTAGTATCTTAGGACTGCCACAGCCAAAGACTCAGAGGCTTTAAACGGCATCCTTTATTATTTCAGTTCTAGAGTATGTAAAGGTTTGAAATCAAGACATCGGCAGGGCTACAAGTTTTTGAAGGATCTAAGCAAAAAAGGAACCTACTTCTGTCTCTTTCAGCTTCAATGGGTTCAGAGGTCACATGGCCATTGACTAAGTCCTTATACTGCCTCCTCTTCTGAGTCTGTTTTCTAAGGATCCTAGATTTAAGGATCACTCAGATAAATCAAAATGATCTTATTTCAAGATCCAATACATGATGACATCTTCAAAGTTAAATTTCCCAATTAGATCAGCTTCCAAGTTATGAGGATAACCATGGACATGTCCTTGAGGTGGGTGTCATTTTACCCACTGTACTCTATGGCTGATGCTCATATGCACAGCTATCTATGCACTGGAGATATCTTCCTGTGGATCAGTGTTGCTCAACCTTCCTAATGCTGAGACCCTTTAATACAGTTTCTCAGATTGTGGAGACCCCCACCTATGAACTTATTTCATTGCTACTCTATAACTATAATTTTGCTACTGTTATGAATCAGAATGTAAATATCTGATATGTGATCCTGTGAAAGAGTTGTTCTACCAAAGGAAAGGTCATGACCCACAGGTTGAGAACATATTGAGTGACACATAGGTAAGGAAGAGTATTACCATCCTTTACTCCTGTGTTCAAGGCAGGATGGGAAGGATCTTGTGTGCTAATGTATTCTTCCTATCAACACTGTGACATATCTATTATAGAAGCTGACATAGATTGCAATAGAAGATGGGTCAGGCCATATTCTGGGAGGTTATTTCTCCACTGAATATTGATCACCTCACTTAAGATAAGAAGATAAATCTACTTCTAGGTACAATCTTAACAAATTAGACAATGTCCTAAGAGATCCCTGACCATCACTTGGACTACTCACAAAGACAGAAGGACCAAAGACAAAAACTACCAGTGCCATCCTAATTTGGGGGACAGGTATCACATTTTGAAGGAGTAGTGTGACATATACTGAACACTGAAGGAACAGGAGCCTATAGCCAAAGTAACAGAATTGGGGTCTATGAATACTACCCTGGCCTCTAACACTAGAAATATTTGGACTAGTAACTGACATGTCACCCGTAGATATATTGAGGTAACATTTTTCCACATAGTGAGATCCTTGCCCAACCCCAAAATCTTGTAATTTATAAGTCGGGCATAGTGCTCACACCAGTATCCAGCACCTGGGAGGCCAAGGGGTCAGGAATGGTGCAGAAGTTTTTCTGCCTCCCACCTGAGGTCCAAACAAATCTCTCACCTGCAGTCCCACAGCCACTTATAAAATGATTACTCAGAGGCTTATATTAGTTACAGACTGTTTGATGGCTCAGACTCATTACCAACTAGCTTCTACAACTTAACCCATTTTTATTAATCTATGTATTGCCACGTGTTCTGAGGCTTTACCTGTGTCTCATTACATTTTGCTTCCTGGGTGGCAGCTTGAAGTGTCTCCCTGACTCTGCTCTTCTTTTTCTTTATCTCTGCTTGATTTCCCACCTGCCTCTAAACTGCCTTGCAGTAGGCCCAAACAGCTTTATTAACCAATGGCAATAAAACATACACAATGTACAGAAAGACATCCCACATCCCATGACTGTGAGCCTGGGTTACACTATACATTTGAAGCCAGCTGGGCTACATTTATAGTGAGATCTTGACTCAAAAATAAAAAATCTGTGACTTTTAAATAAAACATTTAAAAAATGTTTTAAAAATCACAGAGTCACCAACCCTTGTGTACACTCTTGTCCTTGATGGAAATGTTTGGCCAGGCTGTTTCCTCGAACTACAGACAGTTGTTAGCTGCCATGTGGGTGCTGGGAATCGAACCCGGGTCCTCTGGAAGAGCAGACGGTGCTCTTAACCGCTGAGCCATCTCTCCAGCCCCTCATTTGACAAAATTCTAATCACTTTAGGTTGTGGGTTTTGTTCATTAGTTTTTTTTTTTTTTTTGAAGATGGAGTCTCATGTAACTCAGGATGACCTTGAACTTCTATCCTTCTATTTCCACTTCCTGGGTGCTGGGATTAGGGCATGTACCTGCAATGCCCAGTTTATGGTACTAAAGATTGGACCCCAGGATTTGTTTATGTTATACTAGCACTCTTATCAGCTGAGCTACAGCCTCTAGTCCCCAGTCACCAGTGATCCATTAAGTCTCCTGCACTCTCCATGTGGCTCTCTGGGTCCTTCTTCCAAGTTCCATTGCAATTTATTGTGTTTGCTGGCATGACATGCCATTTATCTATGTTTAACCTCTAATTTCCTAATTAAACTTGAACTCCATGGAGATGGCATTGGTTCTCTCTTGGAATCCCCACAGAGTTCAAGACAAATCCCAGTAATGTACTGTACATACAGCATACATCTGTAGAATTGAAATAGCTGGAAAATGTTGAGAATCCAAATATGTTTCTTTTTTTTTAAATTTTTTTTAACTTTATTTATTTGCCTTGGTGTTTGCCTGGAACTGGAACTACAGACAGTTGTTAAGCTGCCATGTGGGTGCTGGGAATCGAACTCAGGTCCTCTGGAAGAGCAGACGGTGCTCTTAACCGCTGAGCCATCTCTCCAGCCCCCCCAAATATATTTCTTTATGTACTTATCTTCCTAAAACTTGGTTAACTGTTTTTTAAAAAAAAAATGGTCAGCTTTGAGGGGTTGGATACCAGCTTTTAGGTTTCTTTCCCATACTACCTAATGTCAGCTCCTTCCTGAAGTCAGTGTTGATGTTTTGCAGCAATAGAGCCCTTGCTCATATGAAATACTCTGCCTTAATTGTGTATTCTTTGCAGGAGTCCATGTTTTTAGACTATGCAGTGGGGGATGTCTTATTTGAGACAGAGCACTTTCAGACTGCCCCAAAGATGGCAGGTGCGCCATGACATCCAGTGAAGAGTGGTGAGGTCTCCTGTCAAGGGAGATAAAGCTCTTTTCTGGAAGGCTGTGAAAAGCCATTCCCCCCGGCCTCTAGAACTCATTTGTAATTGGCTAACCACAGGGGACTCTGTTCCCTCAACCACTTCCCTGGTCTGCCCCACTTTCTGAATTTCTGAATATGTGTTCCCAGTTATTGACTCCAGATGTGGTCGGCCGTCTCTTCTTTGGTTCTGTAATTTCCTGGCAGATTCTGACCTCTGTGGAAGACCCTTTATAGTTTTCTTCTGTTCCTCCTCGTGTTTGAAACAGTGTGCAGGCGAATGTCATTCCCAGATCTCATTAATGAGTCTCTTGCTCCCTCTTTGAGACCATTGATTTAGAAGTTAAGCAGAGGCTGAGGTAACCACAATCCTGGCAGCAGGCTGCAAGTTCCTGCCTCAGTCTCCCAAGGTGAAGTGCACGACCCTCCCCAGGTTCCTCCTCCAACCCTGGCTCCTAGTTTGAAGATAGTTTTTTATCCCATTTGTAACTGTGTATTCAGGTCATTTAAGCCCTGGTTTGTCCTGATTATATTTAAGTCTGTAAGCCGGGGAATAATTTATCTGAGTTTATAGTTAGTACTTATTAAAAAGGTCACACATTATCAGACCTTCAGTGCTCACTGAATATATCTGAAAAGTCAAGGCATAAGTAAGATTAATAAAGAGAGATGGAGCTTATCTCAACTTTGGGAATTGCTTTCCCCCAAATAATCCATTTTAAGAGGGTCAGCTAGGGCCAGGGCACTATTGAGACAAATGTGCCTGCTGGGCAGATTCCTTTAGAAAGAGAACAGGTGGCCAGGCCACTGAGGGAGGGAAGCAGTTATTGACCTTGATCCACTGGGCTTCTCCATGCTTAAGCTTCTGCTTAGGAATGAGTGTCCTGGCCAGGGCTGAGGTTGTGGGCCCAGAGGCCAGTTTGAAATACTAAGTCCCCATGTTGCCCAGCAGTGCTTTACCCAAAGGATTATAGCATCTTCAACAAAACCTCTATACTTTAGGTTTCTTATATTTTTTTCTTTTTTGCCTCTTTTATTTTGTGATGCTGGGAACTGAACCCAGGGTTTGACACATTCCAGAAAAGCACATCATCACTGCCTAGAGCCTCCACCTCCAGACCAGGCTCAGCTTCTATTTCATATGTGTTTGTACTCATGGGGGCCTATGTGTGCATGTATGTGTGGGTGTACACGTGTATGTGGAGAACAGAGGACAACCTGTGTGTCATTCCTCAGGCACCATCCACCTTAGTTTTGTTTTGGTTTTTGTTTTTGTTTGTTTGTTTGTTTTGAGACAGGGCCTCTCATTTGATCAAGAGCTTTCCCATCAAGCTAGGTTGGCTCAGGGATCTGTCTGTGCTGAGATTAAAGCTCATGCCATAAGGCATGGCTTTTTGTTTGCTTGGCTGTTTTTTTTTTTTAGGGGGGGAGTTGGGGGAAATCTGGGGATTGAACTCAGGTTCCTGTGGTTTCAAGGCAAGCACTCCAGCAGCTGAGCTGTCTCTTCAAGACCTTCTCCTCAGGCTCTGTCTCTTTCAGATAAGTTACCCAAGTGATCATTTGGTATAGGCTTAGTCTGTATACATTTGAAATACATTGTAAACCATTAGGGTTGGTTGAGGAATAAAGATTTTGAACAACTTTAAGTCATCATTACTTAATGCCCAGCACAGTGGCAAACATTTGTAATCTCAGCACTCAAGAGGCTACAGCAGGAGGATGCCACGATTATGATCAGTTTGGATTAAATAGTAAGGCCCTGCCCCCGCCCTCCCCTTATATCACAAGCTTGAACACCCCTCCAGCAGGGCAGAGGCTCCTGCCAGTTTGTCACATCCTAGGCAACGTCCTGGATGGCAGGAAGTGCCCATTGCTTGTCTAGAATCTCATGTCCTCATGCAGCAAAGCTTTTGCAGGATCCAATTGCTTTGCCATCTCCTCTGGGACAAAGCCTGAATCTTCCTTTCCCTGTGCTGAAGTAAATTGTCCCTCTTGTATTGTGACCCTTCTGCAAATTGTGTACCTGGTGACTGTACCAAGCCCGAAATGAGATGGAGCTGTAATCAGTGTAGAGCTTAAAGTTTGGTGCACACCTCTGAGGCACTGGCCAAGTCCAGTTTCCTCATTGCACCTGGCTGTCTACCAGGGGTGATGCAAGGAAAATATAGGCTCACCAAGGTGGTTAATCCCAGGGCTGTGGTGACATCCACTTTCCCTCCTTGAACTTCTAAGAAAAACAGTGATAAGGCCTTGATTACAGGTAAAGTGAGGCGCTTGCCTTGGGGTGCAAATTTTAAGGAGACAAAAGCCCTTCAGTAATCATGATTTTAATAGTCTTTATATTAGCTCTTCCATTGCTGTGACAGCGAACCTGGATAAAGCAAATCAAGGAAGGACTTTCTATCTGCTCCCGGTTTGAAGGGATACAGTTCATCATGGCGGGGAAAGCCAGAGTGTGAGACATTGGTCACATTGCGCAGGGCGCAGTGAGAGATGGATGCTGGTGCCTGGCTCAGCCCTTCCTCTTCTCCATTGAAGTCAGTCCAGGACCCCAGTCAGAGTAGCACTGCCTACATTCGCAGTGGGCCTCCATTCTTCAGTTAAACCTCTTTGGACCTAGGTGTTGCCATGGTGACATGAAAATGAATTCTCTGCTTTTTTAAAAAGTCAAAAGCAAGGTATCAACCGATGATGAACAAAGACTCGGAACTAAGTTAAAGATCAGATTGGTAAACTATCGTTATTAAAGAATTACCACAATTTTATCTCGGGTGTCACGTGGCCCAGCACAACAGCGGTGGGTAAGTGTCTGTTCTCCGGGGATGGATTCAGTGGGGCTTTCTCGATGTACTATGATAGGAGTTTTCTGTAGACAAGACTGTCTAGGATGACAAGATGCCTCCTCAGGCACTTTCCTTTACAAGCACACTTCTTGAGTGGAGGAGGTGGCTGCAGCTGGAAGGTTCTGTTTCTTCTTGTCACCCTTCCATGGATTTTTCTCTGCTCATCACTGTACCCCTTTCACATACTAGTGAATTTTAGTGGATATTTGTGCTTTGGGTGAGGAAAATATCACTGATTGGCTGATTGTTTAATTGGTTTCCATTTTAGTTTTCTTGTATTATGTGTTGTTCATACATTTAAAATTAAGATTAATGAAATAGCCCGAAATGTCCCAAATACCATCTGTTCTAGGGGATAATAGAATACTGTGGATTCTAATACCAGACTATTTGGCTGCTGACGGCCACTTCTGTTTATATAAAGCCACTAAATAGCTTTCCATCTTCTCAGCCATGTCCACAGACCTTGTTTATGATTTTAAAAGCTTCATGCTTCTCCTTATAACCCCAGATCTTATCTCTCAGTCCGTCTGTCTGCCTATGGAGAGAGTGCTATCCCTGTGTAGTATGGATGCTTCTAGAACTCCCTTCCCACCTACAGGCACTCAAATTCACAGATGCTCAAGTTCTTTCCATAAAATTGTGCAGTGTTTGCTTTTAATAATTACACATCCTTCCATGTAGCCTAAATCTTTTCTAGATGATGTATATTATCTAATACAATGTATTGTTCTGCTGAAGTTTTAGGGAAAAATAAGGGGGAAAGGTTACATATCTAGCATAGATGCCTTCCTCTACCCCAACCTGTGGTTGATTGAATCTAAGATTTAGAAACCTTACACATGGAGCTGTTTCTATCTCTCTCTCTCCTCCATAGCCACTGATTCCCACCAGTGCTCAGGGAAGCATCTCCTGGTGGTCACCTACCAACATTAAGGAAGCATCCTAGACTGGCTTAGATACTAGAAACCTGAAAAAATACTGGATGAATCCAGTTCCATCTGGAAAAGGTCATATCTTCAAATATTACAGCACTAGGGGATACCGTATACTCTCTGAAGATCTCCTGTGTACCCTGAAGGAGGGGAGAAGCTATAGGAAAGACACATTTTCACCTAGTGTGTGAACATTTTCCCTGCTATAAAGATCTACCTGAGGGCAGAGTGGTCTGTTTTATAAAGCCACTACTGTATTATATAAGGACCACTCTCAAAACTTCCTTTCAATACAGTGCCTGTGTGTCATCTTTGAAAGAATACTGATGCAAGACATAACAGCCATTCTTCCAAGTGGAAGTATCATCTTAATTTTCTCATTTATTTCCTCATTTTTTTGGTTTTACAGTGCTGAGCCTTGTGTCTGATAGGCAAGCACCCTACTTCTGAGCTCTGAATGCCAGCTGGGGATTCTTTTGATGGCATGGACTCTCCTATTGTTAGAAAATGGGACTCGAGAACCTTTTCAGAGATGTTTTAGGGTGAAATTGGTTCTTTCAATAGGAGAATATGAATTCTCAGTGGAGTTGAGTGATGTGTTGATCCATTCCCTTTCTGTAATCTTTCCAAGTACACTGGAGAAAGCAGGGTGTCCGAAGCACACCAGGGCTGTCTTGCTCTAGTGAGTTCAAGTTTTATTTCTTTCTCTGTGATAAAATTCCCTGAGAAAAAACTAATTGGAAGAGAAAGGAGTTTGCTGCAGCTGACAGTTCCAGCTTATGGTTCATTAAAAAGAGAAATCACTGTGGCAGGGCTCAGGAGAAATGGTTACATTACATCCTCCTTCAAGAGCAGAGAAAAATGAATGCTTGCACTCTGCTAGGTTTCTCCGCTCTTACGCAGTCCAGGGGTCCCTTGCTTAAGGAATGGTGTCACCCACAGTGGCCTGGGTCTTTCTACAGACACTTCCCAGACAGACATGCTCCAAGGCCTACCCAAAGTAGATGATCAATCCCTTTTTTGACTCTGTTCCTGTTGATCCTGGATTGTGTCAGTGTCTGAAAGCTGTGTTATTCTTCTGTTCTGTGATCAGTGAATAGAAAAGAGATTGTTTCTGTGTGGGAGACCAAGGTGTGACTTTTGCTTTCTGTTTTCTATAAAACTGTATGAAAGCCACATCCCACATCTCCCTGTCCCTCTGTCAGGACCAGAAGGACTAACCTACGTTATGAGCATATTTAAATAAATACTCTGGGCCCTGAACCTTACTTTTTAGGAGAGAAAAGCATTTATCAGGTTCAGTTAGATGATGATGCTTCATCTCGTCTCACTTCTCCAGCCAGGCACACATATATCTAAAAGCAGGATTGTTATATGTTCATAAGATAGAAATGGGAAAAGATCTGGCAGGTAAATAGAAGGCATCGTATTTTCCAAAGACCACCTGGTTCATTGCTGTAGGGCCCAAACGGCTTGTTCAGCCAACCCACTCCTGGCCCATTTTTTATTTATGTGGACTTTATTTAGTCTAAAGTAAATTCACAAAAATATATGTAAGTGGTGTTTACATTAACATTACATTAAGAAATTGGTTTACTATCTGGCCAAGAGCCAGTAGATTCATTATTCTGAGAGGGAAAGAGCGGGAGAGGGTTTGGGAGACAGGGAAGAGGTTGGAGGTAAGGGGTGGGGGCTGGGGGGGGAGTGTGTTAAGTTTGCTAACCTTGGACTAATTTCTTCCCAGCGCACTCCAGTTCTCCTAGGGCTTTGACAAGTCTACTTACAGTGAAGCCTAAAGAGAGTTAATTCCTTCTGATTTCCTAGGTCTTTTATGTTGAAGTGATTATAGTGTTGGTGTTCTGAGCATTTTATAGTAGACAAAGATGCTGGGAGACAAAGGGATAGAAAGTCGGGGGTGGGAGGTGGGGGGTAAAGGCTGGAAGTTTCCTTTAGGGTGTGACGACTGGCCAGTCCATTACATTCCATATCTCTGTTTCTTGATCTGTTTAATTAAAAACAAAACAAAACAGAAGTCATGAGGTGTTGTGAGGATAAAATGACAAAATATAATAATGTCTTTAGCACAGTGCCTAGCACGTGGGAATTTTAATTGTTAAGAAGCAAAATTATATTAAAAAAAAATCTATCTGGATGGGCATAGTGGCCCAAGCCTTTAATCCTGGCACTCAGGAGGCAGAGGCAGGTCTCTGAGTTTTTTTGAGGCCAGCTCGGTCTTACACACACACACACACACACACACACACACACACTCTTTCTCTCTCTCTCTCTCTCTCTCTCTCTCTCTCTCTCTCTCTTAAGAACAAAACAAAAACACTTCCTCATAACACAGAATCATAGAAATCTATTTGTGAATGGGACTTTATCTAGTCTGGTGACCCACAGGGTCTTTTGTTGTTTGTGGTTTATAGCTTTTTGTAAGGAAGGATTCTTAGTGCAGAATATTATAAGTGTGATGTGCCAGCGAAATACAGGCAAGGTAGGGTAGAGGTCATGCATTAGTCAACTTCATGCTACGGAAAATGAAAGACCTCAGTCAGCGTCCTCACTGCTGTGCAGACACCGTGGCCAAGGCAACAGAGAGAGAGAGCAGTGGCCATTGCAGTGGAATGTGTACTTGTGCGAAGCCTCCTTATGTAATCTTTTATAATAAAGTGTTAAAGGCGCATCCCACTGGCTGTATGAGCTGCCCTAGGCCTACCTCTTGAGGCTCCATACCCTCACTTCCTAGTAGCAGCAAGTATAACACATGGACCTTTGGGAGGCACTTGCCCAGATCACAGCAGATGAGCCAAGGTCTCTCCTTGTCTCTGCTCACCTTTAATCTCTGGAAGATTCTGAGTGAGGCACATGATTCTTCCCAGAACACACTTTACAAGCCACACATCAGGTCTACACCACCATGTCACTGGAGGAGGAATAATGCTCGAATGAAACGTTGGTTGCCTTTTCATTGGTGCCTGGAGATGTAGTCTGTTTTTTTGTTAGACTGTCTCCTATGAATGAGAAAAGACAGGACCAGAGCTTGGGGGAGTGTATGACAGGACACTAGAAGAACCTCTGAAGACCTAGAGCCTCAGTTTACCTTTCTGACCCCTTCTCCCTACAGTAAGATAACAGCCTTTTGGGTGGCCCATTTCCATCCTCAGATTTATTTTTAACTGTTTCTGGTCTCCCCGAAAGCATTTCCTGTGAACTGCTAGTGCCTTACTTAGAGAGCAAATAGTTCTGTAGGCTTCCTTGCGCTCTCACAGCAGCTCATCCCCTTCCTGAACCTTTTGCCTCAGTGGTCTCAGAAAGAAAAGTAAAATGCTGTGCTTTCCATGGCATGAGCGTTTCAGGCATTCACTACAGCCCTTTGTCCAGACTTTTCTTTAGGGCATCCTGGCTGAGTTTAGAAATGTAAACATCAAAGCTGACTTGGTAAAAGTTGAAAGGCATGTATCGTCTTTGACATAAGGCTGTGTTTGCACAAACAAGCTCAGAATGTTTGGAAAAGAAGAGCGGCATGCAGTGCCTGACCACCATGCTCCTTCTGCCCATGCTCCTTCTGCACATGCTCCCCTCCGTCTAGTTCATGCATCTTCATGCCCCTGTGGAAAGCTGAAAGTCTTTACTTGTTTTGGAGAAAAAGAAAAAAGTTGTGCTGGAGGTGAGAGAAAGCCAGATGCTCTCCTGTTGGAGTCCTGGGTAGCAATTGTTACCTGGTCTCTGACAAGTTATGTGAATACCCACTTGCTCTCTGGACTGGGGACTCCCTAAAACTGCATTCTTTACATGTGTTTTTGAGCTCCACCCCTCAACTCCTAGCCTGGCTTAGAGTTGGTAACAAAGTATTGATTGTCTCAGACTGTTATAAAATCAAACATTGAAAAAAAAAAAAAACCATTCTTTGGGGACTCTTTCTGTATCAAAGGGAAACATATACTGCCATGGTGTTTTTCTGGGAAAAAAATATTGATATATAACTGGATCAAAGACTACTGTTCTAACAAAGCAGAAAGATTTCTCTTGTAGGAACTAAAACTTCCATTTTTAGGCCAACATAGCTAGAAGGAAGACAAATTATGAAACACATGAGAAAATCACTAGGAGTTAATTCGTACTCGGTATATGCCTAGTAAAAATCAAAGGTCTTCACTGAACTTACATAATTCTCATATCAGTCCTATAAGATGGGCTATTGTTAACCCTTTCCCGGTTAAAGGCATCTATACACAGTAATGGTAGGTTGAACTCAGCAGCCACTTACCTAGTCATAACTCAACAACTGAGGACAAATAATGAAGACAAAAAATAATCCAGGTCATAACCACTGTAAAAATAAAGAAGATACAACAGCCCAGGTGACTTATAGGCTCAGGTGTCCTGTGTCTGAGTTTTGGAGAAAGACCCCTAAAAGTCTTCAGTCTGATTTTTTGAAATTATTATTTCTTGTTCTGGTTTGACAAAGAATTTGATAAAAGATCTGTTTGATTTTTATTAACAAATTATATGTCTTTTGTGTGGTCTACACATTTCACCAGTAGACAGGACCCAAGTAATTATTAATCTACTTGTAGGTCTACGTTATTCCTACAATATGAAATGGAGGTGCAGTGAGGCCAAGATAGCTGCCCGAGCATTTTAGAGGCTCAGGCCTGGCCTCCTGTGTCCCAGCTCAACACTGCCCTCTGCTCACACAGTCGCTAGTCCCCTCAAGCTATGGTGAACATGAGCTGCCTTTTCTCTTGTAGGTTCTTCTCTTGAGTGGCGCTTAGAATATCTTGACCTGCTCTTCAGGAAATACTGCTTTCCCGAGTTTCCTGATTCCCACTCAGTCATGAACCAGCCAGACCTAGCTGATGACCCAGATTCTAGCCCTGAACCCCTGTGCATGGTGTGTGGCCAAAACCACTCCTCCGAAGAAAACCACTGCTACACCTACACCGAAGATGTTGACGACGACCTCATATGCCACATCTGCCTGCAGGCATTAATGGACCCCCTGGACACTCCATGCGGACACACCTACTGCACCTTGTGTCTCACCAGCTTCCTGGTGGAGAAAGACTTCTGCCCTGTGGATCGCAAGCCTGTGGTTCTGCAGCACTGCAAGAAATCCAGCATCCTGGTCAACAAGCTTCTTAACAAGCTGTTGGTCACCTGTCCATTCACAGAGCACTGCACTGAGGTGCTGCAGCGCTGCGATCTCCAGCATCATTTCCAAACAAGGTAGGGAGCCTTCCTTCTCTTTTCCTAGGGCCAGCTAGTGAGACCTCAGCCAGAGTGCAGTACGTGCTCACTCATTTCCCTAGGGTCTAGCACTCCCTGTGCTCTGGCACCCCCGGCACTCTACAGGATGCCTGTTCTTTCTGTGTCTGTTTTAATAAGACACAGTCTAGGTGTTTATGGCTGTGAACCAGTGTGAGCAAATGTCACCATGCAGGATTGTGTTGTGTATATGCACTTACGTGTTTGTGTTTTGAAAAATAGTGGTGAGAACTGTTAGTGTTTGGACAACAGTGATCACCACTGGGCCATGTTTTCAAATGCTTTATTCTTGGCCAAATGGTGTTGTCTGGGGATGTGGCAGAAGCTTCATGAGATGGGGTCTAACTAGAAGAAATAGCTTACTGAGCTCAATGCCTTTGAGGTTATGCTAGGTCCCATTCCCCCTCTCTCTTTTTCCTGGCTGCCCTCCTCACCAGGATAAACGGAAACCTCTGAAATTGTGAGCTCAAAGAAATCCTTCTACAAGCAAGCCATCTCTCTTCTTAATTGGTGTAGGATCTACATTAATTAAATGTAATTAATTACATCTAAAAATGCACTATTTAATTTAAATTTTTATTGGCATATGCTCATCATATATAGTATTGGATTTTGTAATGACAAATTATTTTAAGTAAATCGACTAAGTCCTTAAATGAGAAATATGGAAAACTATCACCCTTCATTCTAGTTTTCTTTTTCTTTGATAAATACCCTAACCAAAAGCAACTTGGGAAGAAAACAGTTTGACTTGTACATCCTAATCACTGTCCATCATTAAAGGAAGCCAAGGCAGGAACTGTTCATGTCAGGAACTGAAGCAGAGGCCATGGAGGAGCACTTTACACTGGCATATTCTCTTGCTTACACGGTTTCCTTCTTATAGCATCCAGGAACAAGGCTGGAACCACCCACAGCTGGGCACCTTCTGCATCAGTCATTAATCAGAAAAATGTCCCATAGACTTGCTTACTGGCAATCTGATGGGCACATTTTGTAAACTGAGGTTCTCTGCCCAGATGACTGTAGCTTGTGTCCAGCTGACATAAAATTAACCCAAACACCCTCTGAGTGACTGTTTCTGTTTCTCTTCTGGCCAAAGTAAACACAACGATGGCAGAAACGTGATGTGCTTCTTGCTGCTGGTGACAGGCCTGCCCTGCTCCCCACCTGCTTCTCACTGTGTCCCTTTTCCCTGTGTGTACCTGAACATCTCTGTAGGAGTGCCCTCACTGGCTCCCCATGAGGAACTCTCTCAGCACACTTAAGGTGCTTAACCACGGGTGAACAATAATACCACAATTATTTTGTAAGAGGAAATTTGCAAGCTTGTATTTATCTTGGTTCTTGTCATAGCCAGGGCAAGAGGCAGGTGTGTGACAATTTTTTAAAGGTCACATACCTTATGTCATGAATCTGTGGCTTTGTCTTGTGAGACCTAAGTAGATTCTCTTACATGAAAGTTTGTGTTTTGTTTTATCATACAAGGACCTGAGTGTAATGCTTTGCACAGGTTTAGCATGTTGATTATGCCAGATGTTTCTAATGTAGGCTTGCAGTAAATGCTGGTTTCCCATGGAGACCCACCTCCATAGTTTCCCAAAAGAAAGTATGGTAAAAGGAGATGATGGGAGGGAACCTATTGGTAATCTTTGCTGGTAATTTTGATGTTTAGGTGTCAGAGGCAATGTGGAGAGGAAAGTAAACCCAAGGTTAAAAAAAATAAGGTAGTTTCTGGTCCAACTATGTATGCCAAGACCAGAGACACACTGGGTAGGGAATATAGGAGACCTTATTGCCATCTTTTCTTATATTTGGGATGTTTTAGTATCTTGTTGCTGCTATAACCATTATCATAAGCTTTCTGACTTCACACAACTCAAATTTATTATCTCAGAGTTCTCTTAAGGGTTAGAAATTCAATATGGGTATCACCAGACCAACATCATGGGGTTTCTGGGCTGAGTTTCTTTGGGATGTAGAGGAGACTTTTCAGCTTCTAGATGCTTCCTATGTGGGGGGGGGGGGAGCGGGGATAGTATCACTGGAGTGGACTATGGCAACTTGTGCAGCCACAGGGAAAAGAATCCATACTTAGCTGCCCCAACAGAACTTTCATTCATCTTGTGCCCATGCTATCACATGACCAGGATTGCAAGGAAGCTGGAGGGGAAGTGTTGGCAATCACACAGTTGGTAATGATTTGCACTTGGGAAAAAGCTGTGAGGGAAGAACCCCAGACTGACAGAAATCCAGTCACTTCTTCAGGCTGTGACTCTCTGAGGAGGAAACCCCCACCTCAGGGAAGCATGGGCCTCAGCACCTGCCCTTGCACCTCTTCTTCCACACCAGAGCTGCCTAAGTAGGTTGACACCAGCATTTCCCAAAATACACATTAGTCATCAAGTGCTTAATATATACACAGATGCCCTCCATTACCAGCCCGAGCATTTGTTGGCAAAGACTAAGAATTTGGAGCTAGGCCTGTACTTGCCTTTTGATCCTTCATAGGCCTTGGACATTACTGGACCACATTTTCTTCCCTTTAGAAAGGATATTAAGAAGCTCCAATAGCTATTGCTTTCATAGGTGTCTGTTGAACTGAAGTGCCCAGGAGACAGTGTCTCTTTGCATGAGGCCTCAAGGGTTGTGGCTGATGGTTAGGACCATTGTCCTGTGGATATGCTGGAGAGAGCTTTTGTGAAGACATTTTGCTCATTTTCCCCCCTCTTTGAGGTAAGATCTCATGAGGAATAACTTGGCCTGGACTTCTATATGTAGCTGAAGATGACATTGAGTTCTTGGTTCTTCTCCTTCGTCTCCTGAGTGATGGGACCACAGACATCCAGCACCACATGTTACAATTTAGTTTTGTTTTTCTTTTTTGATTTTTTGAGACAAGATTTCTCTGTATACCCCTAGCTGTGCTGGAACTCACTCTGCAGACCAAGCTGGTCTCAAACTCGGAGATCTGCCTGCTTCCCTCCCTAGTGCTGGAATAACAAGCATGTGTCACCACTGCCTGACTACAATGTAGCATTTTTGATCATTCTATATTGTTATTTTATTCTGTAGATATACATATAAACAATATTTTAGCTTGACAAAATTTGCTGCGCTGGGATGTAACTCAGTTGGTAAAGGCTTGACCACATACAAAGCCTTGGGTTTGATCCCCAACACCACATAAACCAGGTGTAGTGGTACACACCTGTTATTCTAGAAATTGAGTGGTAGAGCAGGAAGATCAGGAGTTCAAGTTCATTCTTAACAATATAGGGAGTTCAAGGCTTGCATGGGCTACCTAATACCCTGTCTCCAAGAATACATTTATGGTGTACAACATCATGCTTTAAATATTGATGCATTGTAGAGTAGATTAATCAAGGTATTTAACATGCATTACTCATATCAAATTTTTGGTGCTGAAAACTCTTAAATCTTAAACAGTACAAGATCTGTTGTAAACTAATGATATCAGAGAGGAGGGCTCATAGACTTCTTCATCTTGTTTCATTGCATTTCACATATTTAACAGATGGTAGCCTTGCATCTGGGGTACAGCTGCATCACATCTGTAAACAGATGCTGTGATTGCTGGAATTCTGGCCATGTACACACAATGACCTTCAGAGCCTGAGCTGGGGGAAGCTTTGGTAAAACATGCAAGATGAATTGTGGCTGTGAGCTAGAGGCTCATTGATGACACTTGCCTCAGATTAGGGCACGCTGAGAATGTTTGGGAGCCAGGAACCCAGCGTGTGGAATCTGATCGGTGCTGTTGACTTCTACCATCTTCAATGCCTTTAGATTATGGCACATGTGTCTGCTCAGAGAGTTCCCAGTAGGGAGACTGGGCTGGTGGAGTTAGATGGCAGCCTTCCCAACTAAAGTGTAATGCCCGGAGATATCATGGGGCTCCTGCAAAGGGTCTGGCTAGGAAGTCTCCCTCCATATCAATACGAGTGTGAGCAGACACCAGGTTGCTACCCCCGGCTTCTGAGCAAGACAAGTCAACACCTCATCTTCACCATGTGACAACCTCTTGTGTATGTATGGCGTTTATCAAGGGCCATAAGTCCTGATGTAAGAGACCAATTTCTGCTTCTGAGGAAATAACCCTAGAAGGGTAAAGAAAAGCAGAAAATAGCCCCTCTGAATTGCTTCATAGGCAAGCACTCCACCATCTGTGTCTCTTATTCTCTTGACATTTTGGTTGTGGGTCTTAACCTATAGTGGCCGAGCCATCTCTCCAGCTCATTTCTCTTACTCTTTAAAAGTGGGAGATAATAGAGCTGGCCCTCTCTACGGACATAGTAGCAAGGAAAAAGAAATCATTGTTCAGTGTTTTGAAAGAAGCTGGAATGAAAATGTGATTGAATTGACTCCAGCCCCACCTGGCTGCAGGTTCTCAGGGAGGAGTGTCTTGATTCAAATCTGGCCAGTGTCCCAGGAGTATCTTCTTCAAAGATCTGTCCTGGGACCTCTGTTGACCTTGACTGCTGTCAGGGGCCCTTTCCTGTTGATTTCAGTAAAATCTAGGCTTAGCTGGTTGTTCACAGTCTAGACAGGATTGTACTGCAGGGAGAAGAATGCCTGGGCATCACTTTTGAACCTGTAAGCATATTACTAATCATTGGTTTTGTTGTTTTGTTTGTTTGTTTGTTTATTTTAAAAAAGCTGGTCATTTCAGGTCACCTGGACGTACACACTGGCACATATTCCCACAGTGACTTGCTTGAATTGATTTGAGTTTTGTTCGTTTGAGTCAGGGTCTTTACATGTAACTCTGGCTGACCTGGAACTCAGTTATCTTAGACCAGGCTGGCCTTGAACCCACAAAGACCCATCTGCCTCTGCTTCTCTGTTCTGGGATTATATACCACCATGCCAGGCCTTATTGTGACTTTCTAACCCTGAATTCAATTTGGTTCTTTACCTCACCTCTATTTAGCAAAGAGAAACAAAATGAGCGACAGAGAAAAGGTGGTGGATATCGAGGTGGCCTTGCCTGGGATAAAGAGGACAGGCAGCTAAACACCAGGGCAGGATTAGGGTTAGGGCTGTTTACTAACAAGGAAGCTGTAAAACAATAACAATAGCTATTCCAGGTGAGGGTTTTGATCCCCAAGGGAATTATACTAATTAGGATTACATCTGGCAGGGCAAGAGGACATGAAGTGGTTTAGGATTAAGGAGCTGGAAGGTTTATTTTTCTCATGGAACACAAAGCCTCAGGTAGCAAGGATGACGTCACCCTTATGCCATCTAGAACCCAGGCTTCCTGCTGTTTTTCAGTTTAGTGTCCACCCTGAAGCTCTCAAAATGCCATTCACCACAATAGCACATAGAAGTTTCAGACAGGAAGGGAGCGAAGACTGTTTTCCTTTAAAGAACTTTCTAGAATGTCTCTACTGGTGAATTTTGCTTATACCTTATTGGCCTAAATCGTGATTCAGGACCACTGATGTGTAGGAGGGGCTAAACACATTGCTGCCATGAACAAACCTGGGTTCCCTTAGAACAGATACCTGGTGCGCAGCCAGCAGCGGCTGCAGTAGTGACAGAGAGACAGCAGGAAGGATGCCTTCATTTTTATGTTACAGTCTCTTTTATTCATAAATTTATCTCCCTGAAATTCAAGGGGACAAATGGATGGGCATTGTTCATTTTTCCTAGAACACATACTAAGTGTCAGGAGCACCCTGCCCTGTCTGTTCACACCTGTGACGTCATGGTGGGGGTAGCGTGCTGTTCATGAGTTAGGGTCTGCACCTCTAAGAAGAGCTGATCCCAGAACTTGCTAAACCCACATTCAGGAAGAGATGACATTAGTTCACTGTCCTTAGTATAAGAGAACAGAAAAGACGAGAGAAGGATTGAAATAAAGCCACCAGCTAGGCTTGGTCACTGTTAGTAAGAGTCATTAGTAACTACCCACTGGCATAGGTCTAATTTTGTTCTTCCTTCATAACAATACTCTGAGTTAAACGCTGTTATTGCTGATATTTTCTTACAGAGGAGGAAACGGAAATTCAGAGAGGGTAAGCAGCATGCCTGGGATATCCAGCATGAGGCAGAGCTAGGACTCAGATCTCAAGCTTGCCACTTTGACACTAATAACCAGACCTGACTTCCTCTTTACTGCTGGAGGTTAGCTCTGACTCACTCCTGCTTTTACCAGTCTTCCTAGCCGGAGAATTCAAGTTTGGGACTCAATGAAATTAGCAATGACTGTCAGGCTCTATCAGGATTGCTCATGTCTGATCTAGACTATGCAAGTTGAGAGTTGGATACAAAGCTCGGCTGTGTTTGATGCGCTTGGCCCTGCTCCGTGTCAAGCTGTGTAGCTGACTGCAGTTCATCTCCCTCTGTAGACACTCCCACATTCCTCTTCCTCACAGGTGGACAGTCTGTGGATATGTCTGGAATGTAAGTGTCCCTTTGAGCCATTTCTCTGTAGACTTTGAGTTGTCGAGATGAACTAATCCTTCTTGAATATGGAGTCTTGGGAGCATCTTGGCTGTCCAGAGCCCAAGCATATTATAATCCTTACCTCATTTTAAGTGGAAGAAGTCATAGAGTCAGGTTTCATGAGAAACCATACATCCTAACTTCATTTCTGTAACGGAGGCTCAGACACTGCAACTCCATGCCTAGTGCTCAGTTGGTAAGAATGGTGGTGCCTCTCTTCACCACAGCCCAAGCCCCTGTTTACACAGCACTTCTGTCTATTTGGGGCTATTTTCAAAGAAAACAGCCTGGTCTCGTGGAGAGAATCTGTGTTCAAAAACTTGACCAGCACAGCATCCCTGTGGTCACCTGGATAGCAATGGTCAGAATAGTGAAGGATAAAGTGTCACAAACTTATATTCTGAGTGTGCATCCATGCTCGTAAGGGGTGGTTCTGCTTTCCACTTTCGGCACCTCCTGTGAGGTGGCATCACAAAACTGAGGGACTCCAGGCTTGGCTCCAGAGATGCTAATTTGAGTGTCTCTCTGCAGCAGGCTGCAGTATGGCTTTTAATTATTCACTCATTCACATGCGGAGTTGAATGTGCCATGGCCATGCCCTCTTCTAACACGCCTTCACTCACAGCCTGCCTGCTCCTAGCCAGTGATGTAAATGTACCAGCTGCTTCCCAAGAACCAGTCCGAATCCTGCAGGAGGGGCCCATCCCTCTCCCAGGCATCAGCCTGCTGCCTTTAGCCTAAGTCCTCTTGCCAACCATGGTGGGTCTCTCTGATCGCTCATCACCTTATTGGAGATGCCCAGAGCTAATCCTCTTACTGGCTCATAATTTGTAGTGTGCCGTAATCTACAGGCTTCAAGACAGATGCATTATTATCTTCTGGTTGTGGGGACATGAACAGATTTGCTTAAAGGGCTGCACTGGACTGACTGAGGTGGTCAGCAGGCGCGGGCTGCTCAGAAAATGAAGGCGCTTCTGCTTCTGGTCCTGCCCTGGCTGAGTCCTGCTAACTACATTGACAATGTGGGCAACCTGCACTTCCTGTACTCGGAACTGTGAGTCCCTTCTGTGTGCCTGCATCTGCCCCCCTTCACCCCGTGAGGGGTGGGGGAGTGGGGGGTGGGAGGGTGGGTGGAGGTGGTTTCTGAGTCACTTTCTCAGCTGTTCTGCTGTTTCCAGCAGAAATTCTGCATAGACTGCCTGTGTTTGAATCAAATTCCTTGGGGCAGTTAGACAGCATGCTTAGTACTCTGTGACTTAACAGGAAAAAAAAAACAAAAAAAAAACGTTCTATTGGTCATCCTGCTTCCCCAACAAGGCACCCCCCCACTTCTGTGCTAAAGCTGTGTGTGAGTGTGTGTGTTCAGCCCTTTCTTGATAGATGTGACTTCTTTTCTTTTCCATAAATAGAACTGAGAGAGCAGTTAAGATCAGAGCTTGTACTTAGAGATGTATATCTTGCATAGGGGATTTCTAATGACTAATGCAGTCCCTTTATTGAGACCATCAGAGCCAATACCTGAAGACAGGTATAGTGTCAGTAAGGAGAAAAGATAGCCTTCTGCATTAAAAGTGTAAATTTAATTTTTATTTTTGATAATTTTTAAACATATGGAAATAAGAACCATGTCATTTGATGCCCATAATCCCATATATCAGTCTCAAAATTAATAATTCTAGCAAGGTCCAGGCCATTTAAGGCCATATAACTATACAGCAAGACCCTGCCTGAAAAAAATGCATACACACCACACACACACACACACACAGATATGTCTTTAAAACTATCTTGAGTAAATGTGGCTGTCATAAAATTTCACCCTCAAATATTTTACAGAATATTTGAATATCTAAAACATAAATATATTTTTGTATGTGCCTAGAGTCTATTTCATGAAAGGAAATGACCTAGGCTTCTTACTTTATTTTCTGGATCCTTTTGAAAGGATTCCAGGCTAGTGTGGGTAGTTTCTGCCAATCACAGAGTCTGTGTTGTTCAGCCAACAGTGTTTACAAAACTCCCCTCTGCTAACCAGACAAGAAACTACAGCTAGGGACTTTTTCCTTTCAGGGATGGGATCTTTTTTGTAGACCAGGCTGGCCCGGAACTCTCATTCTCATTCTGAGTGCTGGGATGACAGGTGTGCTCTACCAGGGCCAGGACTGAGAACAAGGAATCTGAACTGGGGTTCATGGAGCTCTGGCTAGAAGAGCTCACCTGGTCTGTCTTTAGTAGTCTCTCGGTTCATGCATGTGTGGAGAAAGCCAGTTTTGCTTCTGCACATGGTTGGACTGAACAGTTTGTCAAAGACAGTAGCTACTCAGCAAATGCTTGGCAAATAGATGAGACGCTCGAAGGCGAGGCATTCAGTCTAGAGATGCTGCGGTTCAGAAGTGTCTGATCTACTTAACTGAAATGTAACGCTAGTACACCAAAGACCCCAAAACTTAGAAGAAGTTCAATTGTGAGATCCCCTGGGGAGACTATGACATTGCAAAGCCTTTCTTGAAAAAATGTCCAGTGGTGGAAATCACTGGGATTGTGTGAAGGCTCCTTCCCCTCTCCTGACAGTGACTGAGGCATTGGGGTCTCTGGGATGTAGGGCCACAGCATCCTTTCTGCCTACCTCACCCACCTGTATCCTTGTCAGTCACTGATAGTTTTTCCATGGCAGCTGCAACAAATGTCCACAAACTGGGTACATAACTACCCATTCTTTTAATGTTTTGGAATCATGGTGGGAGTCCACACCTACTCTGACATGGTGGGAAATCCTTCCCTGTACTCCTCCGTGTCCACTGGCCCTAAGCATCATTTCACCGTGACTTTCTACTCCAGTTTCTCTCTGTGGCTGCTCATGACCTTGTCTTCTGTGTCCTTTCCAATTCTGTTTTTGTCTCTTTCTCCGTGTTTTTCTGCAGTGCTGGGTACCAAGCCGTGATATTGAACGTGGCTAGGAAGCCACAGAGCAGCATCCCAGCTCATCCTGCTCTCATGAGGACATTGTCACTATGTTTAGGCCCAGCTGGACAGTCCAGCATGATCATCTTGAGACCCTTAGCGTAATGTAATTTCAGTCCTAAGGCATTTTATCTAAATAATGTCACCTTCACACACAATGCTGAGTGGAGTTTTCTTTGGGGGCCTGCCTACCCTTTGGCCTCCTTCAGATGTTATTGAAGAGGCTCTCCATTTACTTGCTTTCAGTCTTTTATAGCCTTGTTGAAGGAAGGATTTTTCATTTTAGCTTAACAGTTTTTGTCCTGTAAGTATATGGCTCAGAGGCAGTCTCCCTTGGATGATCTGAGTGAACACAAGCAAGTTGCTCTGAAGCTCTTCAGAAAGCATGATGCTATAGAATTTCTAGGACATTTCTAAACTCGTTAGTCAGAACTTGAAAGAAGTCTCCAGTTACTGAGGAAGTGAAATTGTCCACTTCTGGGTCTGAGAACTTTTGGGGCTGTGATCTGGACCTTGAAGTATAGGCCAATTAGACACAATGATAGGTGGAGAAAGCATTTCCAAATATCACATAGCGCTGGTTGTTACCAAAACTTTAACAATTTAATTCTGAACTATGTGTGAGACTTCTCAGATAATTTAATGCCCTGAGCAGAGGCAGTCTGTGTCCATAAAGTGAACTTGATCTCCTATCCACCTTGGTCACCAGGACCTCAGAGACGAAACCATAGGAATTTGCCAGCTCTCCCCCTCCCTGAGTCTGGGCTCTGTTACATTGATGAAGGCTGCTCTGTGTCTCCAATGTCAACCAGATGCAGAGTCTCCCATGAGTTCCCTACCCACTAGCACTAAGCTCTGCTCACTGGAGACCTGTCTGGGATACTGGAGCTGATCAGTAAATGATTCAAAATTCAGGTGCAGGACCATTTCAACTCATATGCCTACAGGAACCTGGTAGAAAATGTTCAAAATAGAAGTCATTCAGGTAAAAGGCAAAAGCCGATGGTGAGGTCCAAGACCAATTATAGAATGTATGCTAAGTAATATTATGTGTATATGTACATATACACACATAAATAATTAATTATGTGTATAATACCTAATGGTATTCAAATTTAATTTAAAACTAATTTAATCCCAATCAACACTGTGTCCCACCCAGAAGATACTTATACACATGCAGTTTGGTCTCAAGGACCAAGAGTTACTAGCATCTGTAGCCCTCTGGAAACATAACCGTTTTTGCTTGTTGCCTTGGATTGAAGGAGAAGTGGATCCAGGAGAAGAATTCTAAAACCAAGGCATTGGGTTCTAATTTGTAATTGGAGGTAGGGCATCCGGGGCATTTCCAGAGACTGTACTGTTAAAACAAGTGCTTTGTGCTGGTGGCTGTATGGTCATGGGGGAGCAGTTGGCTGATGTGTACAAAGCCTGGGCTTTATCCCTGACCCCACATACTCACATCTGTACACACAACAATATTGTACCAGAAGCTGCTCTTCCTGAACTTCCTGGACCCCAAAGAGAACACAAGCCAGACCCTCACCCCTATGACAAGGCACATAAGACATGTATATTAGGTTCTGAGGACAAGTGGATTCTCAGGACCACCCAGTTCATGGAGGTTCATGATTCTTAGGCCTTAACTCAACCCTAGTAAAATGAGCCTCTTTTGGGGTGGAGCCATTGTTTTCCTCCCTAAACTCTCCAGATAATCCACAAGGGCCACCATTTCCATAGGGAACAAGGTTCCCCAGGTGACTCTGTGATTACCAAGAACCATTTGTTCCTGATGGGAGCCATTATCCCCTGATTTCTCCGACGGCACACACCTTTCCTTCTTTGGGCATCACTGAGGACTTAGAATTCCACTTACCACATAGTGGGGAGGGCTTAGGAGGGCTTAAGAGATGCTGGCGAATGTCCACATGTCTAGCCTCTGCAAAGCTCTGAGCCTGATGACTTAGTTAAACTGAGGTTATTTCCCATCTTGGCCCATCTGTGATTGCAGGAGGCTGTGAAAACATAGGAATTCTGATCTCGCTCATAATAATCCTAGCTAAGCTTCTCACACACGTTTCAGAACAAAGCTGTACACTTGAAGAACCGAGGTGTAGTCATTCCCTGCTCACCTATGTGACATTTGTAACATTTCTTTCGTTTAAACTAAATATTTAGTTCAGCAAAAACTCCAGGGAAAAGCTTTGGTGTTTGGAGTACAGCATGCATCTCATTGCCCATAAAACTTTTGAGAACATGTACTGAGAACTGAAAGACTTTCTCCAAAGTCCTTATCAGCTTTGTGAAGTGCTACTTGCTGCCACTTTCTGGTGGCTATTGTGACCTTCTCATGCCAATGGGGCAGACTGAGTGACCTGGAGCAGGTGTGCAGTACAAGTATGCTGAGGCTTTGCTTTCTAGAGCACACTGTAGTTGTCGGGAGTTCTCAATAGGGCAGCTCAGTATAGTTGCTAGAACCTATGTCCATGAAATGAACGTTACGGCTTAGCTCTGTGACTTCTCAGGAAGCTAGAAGTACCATCTCAGTCTAACTTGAAAACTTTTGATTTATGAGCAGAGGTCACTGTCCGCAGCAGCCATTCCAGGATCTGGATAGAGAAGTTACTATCTATTCCCTGGTCCCCGTGAGATAGTCACCGACATGGACACGGCCTGTTCCCACCAGAGTTGTACATTAGAGGAGTTTAAGATGAGAGAGTCTAAGTTTGCAACTTGAATTATTTAGGGCTATGGAGGACCAAGGCCTTCTGGAGAAACTGCCAAGAACAGCAGGAGGGATGGGGGTGCTGTGTGTATCCTTCTTGCAGACTGGGTCCATCCAGTCCACAAGTCAAGGGCAAAGGGACACAGATCACCCACCGAGTGTCTTAGGGCCAAGGACACTAAAACACCTACCACCTCCCTAGAAGAACTTTCCCAAAGCAGTCAGCCAAGCACACCTCTGATGAATCACACTGACTTTCTGCACCAGAGACACCGCTTTGGGGCAGACAATCAAATACAATTGGACATTCTGGGTTTGGAAGCACAAAATCCAAACCTTGCTTTAGTTGTGTCTGTCACTCTCTAGGTGATCTAGGAACCTGCTTTCCCCTTTCTAGGTCAAGGTCTCTTCCCAAGGTAACCAGTGTTTCTTTTCCATCCCTTGTTGACCTCAGCTGCAGGTCTGTGGACTGTTGAAAGCAGGGGGCCAATTTCAATGGTGCTCTGTGTGAATGGAGATCCTCACAGGTGTGTCTAGACTACTGCACTTAGATTCTTCTAGAAGGAAGCAAAATGACTAGAGGAACGGCGTTAGCATCCATCACTTCCTCATTGTTACTACCTTAATGACCCCCAACACATTAAAGTCCGCACTAACTGGATTTGCCAGCAAATGTTTTCCTAACTGACTCTCAAAGAATTTGTTTTCCAATGGTCTTGAAAGAGAAAAAATAAGTCTCTGGGTTTTTCTTGCTATGTGTTTTCAGCAGCTGGGGTCAAGTTTTTATCGAACTCAAAAGGAAGGAGATATCATTTACAGACAGGATGGGCTGAGGTGGAGAAGTCATATCCCAACAAAGGTGAAGATCAGTTTCAGGGACTTGTTTGGGTTCAGTGAATGTCTTCAAAACATTTTTGGAGGGCGGGTGTAGAAACCAGGGCCTCACACATGAGGCAAGTGCTCTCCCACTGTATTATGTGTCCAGCCTTCAGCGCATGCTTTCACATTTCCCCTTAAACTTTAGACTTTGAAGCTGTATGCTCCTGATCCATTTCCACTAAGGCTTACTGAAGGCTTCTTTGTAATGATTCTTTGATGTTCACAGAGCATGGTGACCTTGGCCCATGGTCTTCCCCCCCCCCCACTTGATTCCCCAAGTTCTCTTTTGGCAGCGGTTGGCTGATTCTGTTTCCTAACTCTTCCCTGGTTAGAAGTTCTTCCTTGAAGAATTCCATCCAAACCCAACAGTTTCAAGATTCTCCTCAAGGGTTGGCCACTTGTGTTTATCTTTCTAGTTGCAAGACTATGTCAGGCAGTTAGGATTTGTTAATAGTCCTATTGGTTCGAGTTTGGGACATCTACTTTCAGCTTTGTTATAACTGCTGCAGTGGAAAGTTCTGGACAACAAAAGGAAAGAGGAGATTAAGCAACGTCTGGGTCTCTTTAGCAGTTACAGGTCCATGGTCAGGTCTCTTTCATCTGTATGCCCTGAAATTGTTTGGAAGCAAATCTTAGATATGATTACCATTTTTAATCTGTAAATATTTCATCATTTCATCTCTAAAAGGTGGTTTTGTTTAGTTTTTTTTTTTATTTTCCTTTCTTGTTGCTTCTGGTTTTATTTTTTAAGGAAGGCTATCACTATATTACCCAGGATGGACTTGGAGTCTTTCTGTCTCAACTGCCAGAGTTCTTGGGTTGTGGCTATGTGCCAAGAAAAGAGGAAATTCTTAAGACATGTGACCACAGCCCTAATGCTACAAGAGAAGTAACTAATTCCTTAACATCAAATAACCAATCAGCTCTAATTTCCTCTACCCTTCCATTATTTTCCTTATGACAGTTTGGTTGTAACTTGTTACCATATTTGTCTTCTTCCTCCTCCTGCTCCTCCTGCTCCTCCTGCTCCTCCTCCTCCTCCTGCTCCTCCTCCTCCTCCTCCTCCTCCTCCTCCTCCTCCTCCTCCTCCTCCTCCTCCTCCTCCTCCTCCTCCTCCCCCTCCCCCTCCTCC
>PVIH01007663.1:0-98417 GCA_004025045.1 Sigmodon hispidus | reverse complement strand
TCAAACCCCAGTCCATCTATAGGAACACCTGACTCACTCTTGAGGGAGGGGGGACAAAACTGGATTTGGCCGGGAGTGAAGACTGATCCAAGCATTATTGGGCCAGTGTGACCATAGGACTGTCTGCTCCCTGCCCAGGGAGGGGATGGGGAGTTGCAGAGAAGAAAAATGATCAGATGTGGTGGGAGGGGGAAGGGACCTTGAATAAGGATATACAGGGATTGAAAAAAAAATTCAGAGGGAAAGCTGAACACAAAGAAAATATATGTGTAGTAATCTTATTTGCATTTCCACCCTTGATAAGCCATGCTTATGATTATTATCCTCTGTATAGTTATTGTTAACTCTTCGGCATTTTTAAATTCTTTTTACTGTTTTTTTGATAAATACAAAATAAAGAAGAAAAAAAAAAAGTTTAAGGTTGAGAACAGTAGGGAAAGACTACAGCAACCTCACTGCAGGGCAGCGATGACAAACGACTTGCCTCTCATCCCAGAACAAAATTCCAGGCAGGATCTAATGGCAGAGCAAGAAGCACTACAGAGACGATAGATGAGTCAAGCACTGGAGATGGCTTAGTGGATACTATCTATGATGCTTGTGACTTAGTTATCTTAATTTTAGATGTAATCACTGATAGGAGATTAATGAGGGACACTGTGCAAAGTCTGAAACTTCCCAGTAAGGCTTTACCGTTGATGTGAGACAGATTTCTGTATGCTGTGAATAACACTGGCTAATAAAGTAACTGTTTCAGCCTATGGCAAAACAGCTTAGAGGCAGACGGGAATTGCAAGCATAGATGAAGAGGAAGGAGGGCAGAGTCAGGGGAACAATGTGAGCTGTTGCCTATGAGTCAAGATGTAAAGAAACACAGGTAAACCAGGAACCACATGGCAATACACAGATTAATGTAAATGGACTGAGTTAAGTTGAAAAAGCTAGCAAGTAATGCGCCTGAGCCATAAGCCAAAGAGCTCATAATTAATATAAGTCTCTGAGTAATTATTTTATAAGCAGTTGCAGGACACCAGGTGAGGGAGCTTTGTGTGGACCACTGGCCTGGACAGGTCAGAAACATCTTACTACACTACCGGATTAATTAAAATTGGGGAAATTAAAAGTGGCGGAAAATAACTCCACATACTACACAGATAAAAGTAACACAATTTAATCCACAGCGGACTTAAGTAAATAACCCACACGTGCTGCCACAAAACAGGAGAGTAAAGATCTATTACCTTCTTCTCTCTGTCCTTCCTTTCTTCTTCCTTCCCCTTTTCTCCCTCCCCCCGCCCCGCTTTCCTCCTCCCTCCCTCCCTCCTTTTACACTTGATGAGAAACACATCTTATAGATAGCCTAGTAAGGTCAGAGTTTCCTGAAAGCTGTCATTATTAGAAAGAATCAATTAAAAATTCTGATTAAGATTTTTAAAAAGAAATAGGAAAGATAATCTATTGCACAAATTCTAATTGGAATTTAATGAAATATTGGGAGAAAGCTGGAATATCAGAGAGAAAAAACAGACCACAGTCAATTCTCACCCAGCCGACTTCTCAGGCCAAACAAGGTAAATACTATCTTCAAGAGTCGTCAGCCTGGCTGGTTACCAACAGAATGCCTGAATGTCGGCTTATGTCTGACTTAAATATCTTCCCCACTCAGTTTCTTCACTTCCATGTTCAACTCTGCATCATATTCCTAGAGTTAGCATTAAAGGTGTGAGCTACTACTGTCTGGATGTTAGGCCTTGAACTCACAGAAATACAGAAGGATCCCGGTTGCCTGAGAGTTGGGTTTAAAGGCATGAGTCACCACTTTCTAAACCTCATGGCTTAACTGTAGGTGATTCTGTTCTCTTATATTCCAGGCTGATTTTATTAAATACAGAATATATCACCACAATAATCCTAAAATGTGTTTAAAACCTTAAAAGACTCTATCTGTCTATCTATCTACCTGCCTGCCTGCCTGTCTGTCTGTCTATCTGTATGTTTGCATGAGTGTATGAGTGTATGTAGAGGCCAGATATTGATAGCTGTCTTTCTTGTTTTTGAGACAGTCTATTACCCAGTCCAGATCTCTCCAACTAAGATAGGCTGGCTGGCCAGCAAACCCTAGGGATCTTCTTACACCTTTACCCAGCATAGGAATTCCAGGTGTGCACCTGGACCTGTAGGTGCTGGAAAACTGAACTCAGGTCTTCATGTTTGTAAGAAGGTACTTAACCGACTGATCCGTCCTCATGGCTCCCACAACACAATATTTAGCAAAAAGAACAAAGCTGAGGGCATTAAATGTACTGACTTTAAGTTATATAACAGTTACTGTAACTAAAACAGTATAGTACTAACATTTAAAACAGACACATAGACCATGGAACAGAATATAAAGCCAGAAATAAATCTGCAAGGAAGACAAGCTTCTAACCATGGTGTCATGGCTTCACAATAGGGAAAGAATAGCTGGTTCAATACAGTTGTTGGAAAAGCCTTACTATCCAAAGAGAAATGAAAACTTTTGAACAATTCATAGTATGAGACCAACATTGGGTAAAGAGCCAAGCCTTAAAAAGCTGAGCCAGAGAGATGGCTGAGTGCTTGCTGAGATGGTTAAGTGCTTGCTGTGTGAAAGTGTCCAGAGACAAAGGGACGGAAGTGATGCAAATCCCAGATGAGTGAGTCTGACCATCTGGATCCAATTAGCTTTAAGGAAGAAATCTTTGAAGTGGCACTGAATATCATCTTATGGAAAAAGTAAACTTCATTGCATACTTTTAAAAAGCATATCTGCAATGATGGATTCAAGCTTCTAAATGTAACCCCTAAAATAAATCATGATTAAATTGTAATAATTAAGCCCTTAGGAAATTAGGGGTAGATGTTAGTTCAGTTTGAATATAGACTCTTGCAACCAAAGTGTACTTATATCCTAAACACATATAAATACAAACTAACGGGCTAGCTCAAAAATAGACCAAATTATAATGTCACATGAGGACTGCCAGTGCACTTTACTGATGATTATGGCTCAGGATCAAAGTGTCTAAGTTACACACACACATCTTTTAAGAAGTTAGTGGCCCCAACGACTGCAAATGATGGATTCCTGTTCTCTTCTAAAACTGAGTAATGGCTCCTTTTCTTTATCTTTTTGGGTATGGATGGGCATCTAGACTGATGCCATAATCCAACTATTCTGAATGACACTTCAGTAAGCATGAATGTACACATAAGTATTTTTTGGAAGGGCAGTAATCAAGGTTTGTCAAATTCCAAACTCAAACAAAGAAATTCTGCAGTCAGCCACTTGTGAGATTTTTATTTAATTTTTGAAAAAAAGTTTCTTTCTTTGCAAATAGACTATGAAATAATAAAGGATATTTTTATTGCTAGTTTTATATATTATTAGGGAAGTTGTAAACATTTATGCAACAAATATTTAATCTCAGATGCCTTGTAAGTTATAAGTTTACCAAGTGTGGTCTCTGTCATGTATCTAGTGACCATAAAGTGCTTTGAAATTCACAGTGATATTTGTCTTTCTGGGTCTGAGTTACCACATTTACTATAGTATGTTTTAGTTCTACATACTTACTTGCACATTTCATCATTTTCTTTCTCTTTGCAGCTGATCAGAATTCCATACACATTTGTACCACATTTTCATTACCTATTCACCAATTAAAGGACTAGTTGACATGTCAGCATGGATGGGAGAAATTTCACAAGATCCCACCCTTGATGAAGAGCTACAGGCAATAAGAAGCTGCTGGGAGAAAAGAACCAATGTTCTCTAGGGATGAGTATCCTGATAAGATTATCCACTCCTAAGTAATCAGCTTTAAACACAAACACATATGCCCAACATCACATGGGCTCAACATAAATACATGCATATGAATTTGTGTCAAAAACAGTAATTTAACAAGAAGAGCTCATTAACTTTGAAAGGAGTCAGAGGAACAGGGGAGGAGCTGGAGAGGGAGAGACGGGTGTAGAAATGATATAGATACTTAGGTTTGAAATTTTTTAAAAATGCAAAAAATATACAGCAAATAGTGAAATTTTGTATTTGATATTTTTATTATACAATGGCTAGCTTTAGGAGTGAGGTGTGTGTGTGTGTGTGTGTGTGTGTGTGTGTGTGTGTGTGTGTTTGTGTGTATACAGGCACATGTGAGCAAAGTGCATTTGGCCATGCAGGATCCAGAGGTTAATGTTGGGATGTCTTCCTTAATCATTTCTCTACTTATTTTTTGAGATAGGGTCTCTCACTAAGTCTTGACAATTCAATTTTCTATTAGATGCCTTGCAATTAGACCCCAGGATCCACCTGTCTCATCTCCCTCTCCCATTCCTCTAAGCACTGAGATTACAGGCATACACAACATGACCTACTTTTACATGGGTAGTGGGATCCGATCTCAGGTCCTCAGGTTTGCACAGCAAGCACTTTCTTCAATGAGTCAGCTCCCAGATCTAAGACATAGGTTTCTCAGGTGTGGACATAGTTAATATCCTTGTTATTCATGTGGTTTATACTTCATTTGCAATTCCTGCACTTGACAGTTGGGTTTTGTTCTAAGCAGAACTGGTATTATAAAAATAAAGACAAGGGATGTTATGGAATTTTCAAACATGGATCTTTTTCATTTCTAGCTATTATGGAGTCTGGACCATTTTTATTGATCAATAAATTTTATTTCCAAATAAAAATTTAATACTTTAGAAGTTTACTTTCAGTAAGCTATAACATTAGGAGAAATTATGGACCCGCAAACAATTTCAAAGAATTGGCCAGTGTTTTATAGTGAAAAGGGAAAAAAAAAACTGTATGGGATTGATTGTTCAACTGTACCAGCATTTTCTCCGTGCTGTTAAATTGCTTATAGAAGAGTCATTGTATTCACTCAAGTACCAATCCCTTCTCAAGGTAATAATTAATCTTAAAAAGTGTTCCCTGTGTTCCATGTGTAGAACTAAATTTTCAAAACTGGAAGTGCCTTCAGCTGAGATGCTATGTTGCCAATAAAGATATTTTCACAATGTGTAGGGCATTTGTTTGTCACTGAGACATTTGTAGGCCCAAATTCTTACACAAAAGTTTCTCTTCCACGTCAATTGGTTCCTTTGTCTCTGCCCATTGGAAAGTGGCCCAGTATTCACCCTGTCTATTCTGAAGATCCCAACACAGTGTGACTCCACACTGGATGTTGTTTGTAAAATGAGCTCTCAAATGAAAGAGCATCAGGCTATACTCTCAATAATCTGCTATTTATTTAATTGAGTTGAATTCAATTGCTTTTAGCTTGAACATGATAAATTATTTTTTCATTTTTTGACTAAATATTGCCTTATACCCAAAAGGACTTTCTGTGGGAAAGATGATAACATATGTTGTTACTTCTTTATAGCTTTCATAGATTGTTTTTCAGGTTTTAAAAATTATTTTTATGTTTTGGTTTCTCTCTCTCTCACTCTCGCTCTGTGTGTGTGTGTGTGTGTGTAATGAAGTGTATGGGTGCAGAGGCTATAGGAGAATGCTATTCATTGGCCCACTTTATTTTTTTCCCTTACTCCATTGAGACAGGGTCTCTACCTCAACATGAAGTTATGTTGGCTGCCAACAAGCTCCAGAAATCACCCTACCCAACCCCAAGCAGTAGAATTACAGATCCTGCTACAAATCCTACAAATCCATGGGGTAGGGATTTTTTACATGGGCTGTAGGGATTTGAACTCAGAACCTCATGCTTCTACAGGAAGAACACATACCCCTAATGGATCTTCTAAGACTTTGCCTCACACTTTAGTATACTTCCTATTTTTTTAAATCCCTTTCTAGTTCTACTCAAGATATGTGGAACCAATGAAGCCTTTTCCTGAGGTTGCCAGAAGACTGTGTGAGGCAAATATGTCCAATATAATGATCTCATTCTTATGGTCAGAGACATGTTTGGCAGTAATCCTGTGACTCAAGATGGACCTGGTAGAGTAGAATCCCTTTTGGGAAAAGATCTTGGATTCTTCTCAATGAGAGAGAAGCAGCTGGGAATGCCTGGCTCCCCAGTATTGGGAATAAAGATGAAGTCCAACCAAGAGAAGCCTAGGGGAAGAGAAGGAGAAGAGTATTGATAGCATCCTCCTTCCTCCCCACCCCTGTCACACTTTCAGGACTGCATGTGAACTGACAGTTGCTGATTTAGTGCATTGTCTCTCTGTTTCTTTCGGCTAACTTGAATGACTTCTCTCTACTGCAATCAAAGGCAATTGAAGCAAGAACTGACTGATGAGAAGGGGACTGAGAAATGAGCTCTACCATCCTTTGAAAACCAAACACTAGTATTAAACACTAACTGCACTTATAACATTGGAGCATTTACTAAATGCCATACTGGGTGCCACCCACTCTGTATTATCATACATAAAACTCAACACATAAAAATTAAGAAAATAAATTTTTGCGAGTTTGTTTCTCCAGTGAGTTGTCCTGTCTTTAATAAATTAAACATTTGTAAGCCACTCAACATTAAAAATCACTTGAACATCTTTTATTTCTCTCAGAGGAAGCTAAACGAGGCTTCATTAAGCACTGGGTTCCAATGCCTCTAAGACAAAGGCAGTAGAAACCCACAAATAGATGTCCATTCTTTAAGATTTGTAGCAGCTGTTTTCTCTGAATGATTTCTCTCTCTGCATGGGGATTTCACATTGCTGCTGGTCCTTGGGGATATAGCTGTTTCTGAACATGAGCATTGCATCTGTCAAAGACCTCTTAATAGAACTATTCTTCTGAACTCTTAGTGATGAGGGGACATCTAATTCTCTGAATGGCACTTGGCTTGCCTCATGTGACTCATCGCAGTTTTGATTCTACTATTTACCTTTTCTAAGAGTTTACCTGGAGGAAAAAGACTCCAGTGTTTCGGAGTGAAGGGTAGCCATATGACTCATTTATTGCTCAAACTAAACTTTCCTGTGTTTTAGTTGATATGCCTTTATTAGACAACAGAAAATATCTAAGAACATAATTCTGATAAAAGAAAAGGTCTGAATTTTGCTCTACTACAACAGCAAAGAAACTTAAATGATTTGTAGGGACTGTTGTAAATGCATCATGAAGCACCTTGGACTGACTCCTTGGATCCCACTTCCCCTAGAGTAACACCTGACTCAGTCTTAATGTTGGGGGGAGAAAACTGGATTTGCCAGGAGTGGAGGCTGAACTAAGCAATATTGGGACCTGGGAGGGGGGAGGGGGAGAATGGGGAGTTGTGGAGAAGAGAGAATGACCTGATATGGTGGGAGAGGGGAGGGGCCTTGAATAAGGATATACAAGGATAAAAAATGTGACTTCTGTCTTCATAATAATAAAAAAAGAAGAAGAAAGAATTACCTCAATAAATCAGGGACAATTTCTACAAAGTAGACCCAATTATTACTTTTAACTACAATTTAAGAAACCAAGGCCCAGAGAGATTAAATAAATTGACTAGAGCTTAGAGCTGGGACAGCTAGTTAGAGGAGAAGGAATGTTCTGCCCAGATCTGACTGAAGGCTGCTCCCCTGAAAGCTTATTAATATCACCTTTCCAGAATGTACTACAGTAGAGATAACACACAAAACAGGGCTCCAGAAAGCCTTCCCCAGCATGAGATGTGGCATTAACAGTCTTTGAAACTCTGGATGAATCATCTCATCTCCCTGGCTTGTGTTTCTCTAAGATGAAGGTTGGAGACTATTTGTATTGGATAGTCTCCAAGTTCTCTGGCGCTATAATTGCTGTACCATGACCTCAAATGTACGAGTGTGTCTGACCACATATGGCTGAATGCAGATATGCAGACATGCTTGCTCAAATGCCCATAAAACATTCCATGACCAAAACTTAATTGTGCTGAAATGGTCTACTACAATTTGATGATAGCCCCAACCCCCAGTGAATCCTAATATTTACAGCAGCCCCAACTGGAACATAAGAACAGTTTTAAAATTTAGCATGTAAATGGGAAGACAAAAACAAAGGAAAAAAGAAAGAAGGGAAAAGAGACAAAAATATTGCTAATAAGTGTGGAAGAGAAGGAGGAGGAGAAGCAGAAGCAGCAGATAAAGAAGAAGAAGAAGAAGCAAAAAAGAAGAAACAAAGAAAAAAACCTAACACCAGATGCTCCTCTTTAACTTGCTTTCTGGAACATCAACCTGAAAACTTTACTTTAGCTTATTAGATAAAGGTATCTTCCATTTGGAAGCTCTCACATGTTGTGATATTTTTCTCCTGTTTTATGATAGGAAAGAGAAAAATGTCAAAGGTAGATCACAAAACACAGCAGGAGGTACCCAGAACATCTTGAGGAAATGCCACCTAGGAAAATGAAAATTACAGCTGCACTGATGTAGGATGCATTCTGGTCCCAAGTTCTTTTCTTGCCTGTCACCTTAACACAGTTGTCACAGCATGTAAAATGTTACAGTCAGTGCCATGTTACCACACAGCTCTAGAGTAAAAAGTATCTGAAGTGTCTGAGAAAAATAATTGCATTATTTTTAGTTGCTGTAGAAATGCACCACGAATCAGGTGGATAGGACAACTTGGAAGAACGGAACTGGAAATGCTAAAAATATTGCTTCCTCCAGCAAGTGAAATTTTAAGAAAAAGTTAGGACAGGCCAGAGGGGGAGATGGAGTTAGAATTTATATTTTTCAGCTGCAGTCAGTTTATTATCAAGACCAGAGAGAGCAAAGCACAAGGGGCTAACCCTGAGCAGTGGGGGAATTCCATGTGGAACTGGCAAGGTACAAAGAGACAGCATTGAAGTGGGAGGGGAATGTTGCGGGGGGATATGACTGTCTATTGCATCTGGTACCCAGAGCAAAGCCTGTGAGGCGAATGGCTGGGAAATCTAAGTCATTTCGAGAAGTGCCTTCTTTCAGTGAGCGTGAGCTCAGCAGACGCCATGAGCTCTGTAGCAAGGATGCAAGGCTGTGTTGGACACACACGTGTTTCCCATTGCTATCTGGAGACAGCCCAGTAGCTGGGCTTGACAAAACCCGATCAAAGTAGAGGCAGAGTAGGGTTTCAAAGCAGGCAGTGAAAGAACGGGAATGCTGTTCAGGAAATTCTTCAGGCATGGGCAGGGACTTGGCTGCAGTTGTTCAGCTGGAAAATCTGACTGGGGCAGCTTCTGAGCACAGGCAGGGCCTGCTCACATGGGCGGGTTGAGTGGCCGCCTTCATCAGAGCCTCTCAGCTTTCCCCAGGACCACGGGGGACTCTCATCGGACACTCTGAAACAGAGAGGTAGGGGACCTTGCAGTTCTTGCCTTTGCAGCCTAGCTTCCTGAGCCCTGTGTTGTGTTTGTTCACCCACCCCTGAGGTGGTGTGTGTGGAGGGGGTTTCGCGGGTGTTTTGTTAATTAACACATTCAGCCCCATCACCTCTGCAGAGGGAGTGGGTGGTTCTCGTCCTTGCTCCCTTGAGATATGAGTTTCAACCGTGTCCAGGCACTTTTGAAAGTTAGAGCTCCACAGCTAACACCACAGGGAAAGTGTGTGGATCCCTCTGTTGTCACTGAGTTCCAGCGGTCTGGAAGTTTCCCTTTCTGCTTCACAGGGTGCTTCATTGACTGCAAAGATAATCTCTAATGAAAATGTTCCTGTTCTCAACGCTTCAGGGTTTTTAAGAAAGGGTGTTCCAGGAAGGAAACATTTGTTTTTGGAGGGAATCAGAGTTTGAAGGATTGTGTGTGGTTCTTTTTTTTGTTTTGTTTTGTTTTTCTCCCGGAACAGATGTGTGTGTAAGGGTTCCTGGTGTCTTTTATTTTCATATGTGATTTTGACTTTCTTATGCGAGGTTTGAACAGCATTAATGTATTTACCTAAAATATGCTGGGTTGTAAGCATTCTGCTTTGGTAACCAATCCCTTTTCCTGAGTGGCAAAAGTAACCTGCAGTTTGATAAATACCTCTAATACAAATAATAGAGAAATAGCAGAAAAATAGTAATTTCTTTAAAAAAAAAATCATTGTTAAAACTAGAGACAAATGGTGTGAATGTTCTATCCACTACTTCACTGTATTTTCACCTAACTAAAAATAGTGCATTAGAAATACTGAATAAATTTAGAAAGAGGGAGCCTCAGCTTTCTTCAATTTTACTTCTCTTTCATACATATATGCTGTATTGTAATACATATAATAGCCTTCCTAGTACTTTGATATTATTTCTTTCTGTGCTCATATTTAGGAGAAAAGCCCCACAGTGCCACTATCTTTAAGATAAGTTTAGACTAAGTCTTGCTGTTGGGCTCCATGCTACATAGTCCATGGCAACAGGGGTGCTCCCCAGGGGGCACTTAGGCAAGAGCCTGCCTGGGGACAATAGATGAAATTCAGGGTGGAGTCTTCATGAGTGTTTCTCATAGAAAATGAGGTGAGTTTAATTCAGAGTCCTGCATTCCCTAAAGGCAGTTAGTACCTGATGACATGGGAGATGAAGGAAAGGAGAGATGCTGGGGTGCCTCACTCTCCCATACTAAGATGGGGAGGAGGAAGGTCATTCTATTTGTAAAATTTTCAGATTGTCAGCTAGTACTTTCTTTCCCCATAGTTTTGTTGTTGGAGGATAGAATCTGTATATGACTGACTGCTGGCTTTCTCAGTCTTGAGTGATGGCTCACACATGGTTTCCTTGTTAGCCACATCTTTGTGGTGGGAGGGGTAGAGTTGGATGGGGTAGGGCAGGGTGGGGCAGGTTAAAGAATTTCAGGATTCCCTACTGGTAAGGGAGGGTAGTTAGAAGTTAAGATGGACCTTGGCTCTCTTTTCTAATGCCCAGGCAGATTAGTAGCTGAAATGAACCACAGCCAAGCACCCATTGCCAGTAACAGAGACAGAGAGTGATTTGGAATGTCATCCCCCTCTAAATTTAGTTCCTGTCAAGCTTTCTGCAGAAAGAGGCGTGACATAGCAACTTCAGGTTGCAGGGTTGTGCAGAGCAGTGCCCAAACTGGGAAGAAACTCTGTAGTTTCTCTTTTCAAAAGAGAGAAACTCAAGCTCTCTTGACATTTGGAAGGGGTATGGGGAAGACGAGGAAGGAGGAGAAATCTGGGGCAAGGTGAATCCTGTGAGCCCAAGCTGGGCAAAATGAGCGTGAAGCAGGGAGGGACGCGATTTCTGCACAAGAGATTAAAACACTTATTAGAACCCTTCAGACACTGCTCTGCTTGGCTTCACATGCAGGTAAATCATGGCCTCAGTGCACTGGGCTGGCTTACCTTCCTCACAAGTGGAGACCTCCCTTGCGGTATGTTCTGGAAGTAATCAGAAAGCACGTTTTGTAAGAATAGCATTACCCAAAGGGCTCACATTTCCTAAGCAGCAGAGAACAGGCTCTTGGGGCCTTATTTTAGCTCATATTTGTTCCTTGCAGAGCTATTCCTGCAGGAGCATTGAGTGAAGGGACCAGGTGGACATGAGCAAGTCACTACTGAGATGAAGCTATTCCTCTGCTAGACCTACTTTACTAAAAAAAAAAAAAAAAAAAAGTTTTGAAAGAGAAGATCATGCTATGTATGCATTTTAAAGTGGAAAATGTCCTTTTATTTTCCTGCGTAGATACGAGACTGATAGAAGATTGTGATATAGGGTAGATAGGAGACAAATGACAAAGACATGAAGAGTGGTGTGGTAGGAAAGAATAGAAAATAGATTATAATATAAATAAGTAGATAGATGATTAGATATACAGATACATAGACTGCTACAGAAACAAATAGAAATGTAGAGAGTAGATAAATTTATGATAGCCGATGACACAGACAGAAGATTAGTAATTCAAGGGGATAGGTAAGGAGATAGAATATGTAAGTAGATGATCAACAGAAACAAGAGAGATTGGCAGGGAGGTTGGTAACTAGATTCAGAACCATATTTGGAAAGGGAGATGATAAGCTGATAGAATAGATAGATGATAGATATGTAGAAGGAATAGGTAAGGAGATAAGTAGTTAGAACTGATAGATACTTAGTGATTGCTAGGATGATGAACAGATAGACACAACTGATATACTATGAAAATTAGGTCACAATACTATGAAAGCCAATAACTATCATGGCCTTAATCTGCTGCTGGATCCCCAGAAAATAGTGTGATATAATTCAGAGGGGCAAGTCCAAAGGCAGAAATAACTCACAGTCTGACACTTTGGGCTTATTGAAGCAAGAGGGTATTTCAATAGTGGCAGTACTGATCTAAGCTTGCGAACCTAAGTTCCCCAAAGCCAGGGAACTATGTGTTTGCCATCAGAAGACACTACTGATGGATGATGTTCCTGACAGGTCTGGCTTTGTAGAACTCCTGTAGGCATCTGGAAAGGAATAGCCTTAGAACACTCAGTTCTGTGTCAGCCAAGATGTACCAGATTATTCTATATGTTGGAATTTTGCAGGAGATTTCATTGGAAAAGAAAGTTTGAAAGCTGGATCAGTGAAGAAACTGCATTTGGCCATCAGTCCTTCAAACCCTGCTTATAGTACTCTAAGTATTAAAAGCATTGTTATCATATATATGGTTAGATCAGACTTAAAAAGCTAGAACTTTGGCAGGGAGAATTGGTTCCCCTACTTCCACGTAGACTTTATAGCCTCTTCTCATTTCTGAGTGTCAGGCACGAGCCAAGGAAGCAGTAACAGGGTATAAAGGGGAATTATTTGTTCACCTAGCTCCTTCAAAGAACACAGATAAAGCTGGGTCAGACACTCACTACTCAGGCACTGGCCCAATGGAGTAATACTTCAAGGACTCTCTTTGGCCAATCTTTCACTCTCAGAGACTTAAGTACACACTGTAAGTTGAGGTGAAGAGCTTTGTGACCATTGATGCAAATCAGACCATGTCCGCACCTAAAACTAGGAAGTCTGCAAGATGCGTCCAAGAGAGTATTGGCCATAAGTTCTTGACATTTAAAAGAAGAGGAGGAGGAAGAGAAGGAGGAAGAGGAGGAAAAGCAGAAGCAGCAGCAGCAGCAAATACATTTGAAGTCTTAACCTAAGTGAACCATGTATTCTGTTATGTTATATATTCTGTTATAAAGATGCAAGGCCTAAGACCAGAGAGAGCACTGCTTACCTGAGAAGCATAGGCAATCCTGCAAAGAGACAGTGCTTTTGGGTTCTTGAGAACAAGTATGGGTTATGGCTTGTGAGTGTGTTTTATGTGTTCTGGCTCAATAATGATAAATAATAACACTTTAGAAACTATATTAGACAGATAAATAATATAAAAGGGTTGTAGAAAGACCTCTCAGAAGTCACCAACATCCATCCTTTTCAAAAACTACTAAGTCTGAAGTGAAAATTGGAGAATTTTCAGTTCTGAAAAGTCTCTCTCTTGGATTTTGTTCAAGCCAAGTTGAACTCCAGATCAAGAACAGGGCTTGTGAAATACTGTTTTAACTTTTGCCTACTGCAGGAATACTAGTATGGCTTTGGTGGTAAATGTCAGAAAGATGTGACACAATGTCTTGTGCAACCATTTCACTCACTCAACCCCAAAGCTGTTTAAGTGCTCTACCCTCTCCCTCTATGCACGGTGGAACCCATTGTCTTCCTTGTGGCCTCTGTGTATGAAGGTGATGGCACAAAAATGGGTTGGGAAGTGGAACAAAGAGTGGCAGTAGAGCTCTCTAGAAGGCCTTGGCTCCATTTTTCTCTGGATCTCAGATCTAGAAACATGTCCGTGCTTTGCATTTGCTTTTTGCTTCTCCGCAGTTCTAAGGCTCTCTCTCCCCTTTCAAGAATATTCCTTCGTCTGCTTTCCCAAGTCTGGATATCCTAAAGCATTTTATCCATCCCTCCAACAAGCCTTACCTGTGCTATCATGTTTATCCTCCTCTGTAAACTCTAGTTAACATCTGCTTGACAAAAGTATATTTCCCTGAACATTTTAATCCAGTCATCTAAGCAGGAGAGAGGATGCCAGGAAGAGGGAGCACACCAAACCAATAAAAGTAGATAGAATGACTTGCCATAGCAGAAGAGCGGCAAGGCAGAGAACTGGGCCCAGGCTCCATTGGGATCCTGCCTCTGTGACCTTATGTAGCTTTCCTCATCACCCTGGGCCTCTGATGTCCTAGTGATTAAATGGGCTCTGATAATATCTGCCACACTATGTGTTGTGAATGCAAAATACACCTAGTATGAAGCCCTATACAGAGTAAACATTTACAGATTTAGGCATGATTAATGTCAACTATTATGGTACCCCTGGTAAACTGAAAAAGAATAAAATAGCCAAATCATGATAAAGACCAGAGATGACCAGTGAGGAGAGGAGGCTTTGTTTTGAGTCTCATAGCTTCCTTTCTGGGTGCCTTCCCTCTGAATTTCTCTGCAGATTACATTGTCCCTGTTACTTCACCTTTGCTGCCACATGGAAAGGTGACTGTCTTCATTATTGCTTCAGAATCCTGTTGCCAAATGTGAACCACCTCCTCTAGAGGAAAGCTTGTAAGCTATGGCCCCTGACCCAACTCTCAGCTGGGCCTGCGGAATTCAGAGGGCTGTGTCACCACGGTTCACTTCGTGTATAAATCCTATGAGATTGGTTTGCTAGCAACTCTTTGCTGAAGGCTGTGCTAATGCTGGGGGTGTGTAGGTGGCTGTGGATACAATTGCTTTATTCTTCTGGTTTTAACCAATAAAGCAATGCAGCCTATTAAAGCAAGCACAGTTTCCTGATAAAGATGATACTGTCAGGGATCAGAGACTCTCCCTCTGTGCAAAACACATTTCCAATTCCTCTGATAGGATCAGACTCAGTTGTGAACACCCTGACTTCAACAGGATGTGTTTGAAATGCCTGGAGATCGTGCTACTGTAAGCCAAGGTGAAGTGGTCAGTTACTAATTCTGCTTTCACTGAGCTCAAAGGTAATAGGTAGCAGGGTGAGAGCCATCTTCAAGCAGATCCTTAGACGGTATGCTGCTGAGAAAATGCTGCTGCGGAATATTGACTAGGTGTGATGTGTTTCATGAGAGAAGACTGCTGAAGGACAAGAGCATCTGAGAGCAGAGCCACACTGTCCTTCCATCACAGTGTGTCCCTGGGGCTGCCTTTTCTCTTCTCTTCTTTTCCTTTCCTTCTTTGCTTAGTGCCACCATCACACCCCTACTCTGTTTTCTCTCTTGCTAAGTACGTTTCTTTTTTAAAAAATATTTATCTTTATTTTTATGTGAATTGGTGTTTTGCCTGCATGTATAACTGTGTAAGGGTGTCAGATCTTGGAATTACAGACAGTTGTTAGCTGTCATGTGGATGCTGGGAATTGAACTCAGGTCCTCCGGAAGAACAGATGGTGCTTTTAACCACTGAGGCATCTCTCCAGCCCCACTGGGTACTTTTCATCACAGTTATCTTCTGCTTTGATCTAGGGAGCAGAGTTCTAGTAAGAGGTAAGTCTGGATAGCATAACTTTAACAATGTCATGATAAACATTAGTTCCAAAGTAGACTGTGCACTTTAGAAAGGACTATAGCCTTCCTTTTTGAAAACAACGAAAACAACGACAACAACAAACAGCCCACATACTGAGAACCCTGGAATAGTTGCGTTTATTACCCCTTCTCTATTCATTTATTTGGGTGTGTCTGACATAAAGTGAAAATTTGAATGTCTAGATGACTTGTTAAAACAAAAGTTATATGATCTCACTTGTTATGGCACCATGGCAGATAAGTCCTAGGCATCTCTACTTCCTTTTTGAGTGGCACATGCCTCCTGTACTCAGTTGTGCTACCAAAGAGAGAGAAGTTGTATGGCTCAATTCTGTTTGCCTCAGCAGTTTCCCAATGAAGCTCTGGAACACAGTGATGCAAAGGACCCTTTCTCAATTCTCCCAAAGTGATATTTATTGAATGGAAGTCAAGTGAAGTTGTGGCTTAATTCTCTACAAAAATACAGTTATACTGGACCAAGTGTCTTATTGAAGAGAGATACAAGGCTCACAGTGAGATATTGTTTATAAAAACTATCACGAGTGGCAGCTGGAGTTAAAAGCTATAAACATGGCAGAAATCAGATGAATGGCTGTATCTAGGGCTGGAGAGATAGCTCAGTAGTTAAGGTGGCTAAGTAACTAAGATTTTTAGAGGACCTGTCTTTTTTTCCCAACACTCATGTTAGGTGGTTTACAATAACTTGCAACTCCAGCTTCAGATGATCCAATACCCATTCCTGGCTTCTGTGAATATCTGTACTCACATACAAATACTCTGACATATATATATATATATATATATATATATATGTAAAGAAAATATTTTCTTAAAGGAAGAACATACAAAAAATTTTGAGAATGAAAGAAATATGTCCTATCTTATTTTGAGCACAGATGCCTAAAACCCAAATGAGCTCTCTAGTTACTATCTACATATATCCAGTGGGTGCAAATTAAATTATACCTGGATAGACATAAATGCATATGTGAATGTGTACACCAACTCAAAACATAGATGCAGAGTGCATCACAAAAAAATGTAACTTTCAACAAGTTTTTATTTTATTTTAAGTGTATATGAATGTATGTATACCACCTTCAATGCAGGTGTCCACAAAGACCAGAAGAGGCTATTGAGTTACCTGGGGCTGGAGTTACAAGTGGTTGTGAGCTGCCTATGGTGGATGCTGGAGATAGAATGTGGGTCATCTGCAAGGACAGCAAAGTACAAGTGCTCTTAACCACTGAGATGTCTCTCCTGCCCCAGCTTGTAACTCTTATTGTCATGCTTGTCCCTGTAAACTTCAAATTTACATATATATATATATATATGTTGAAAATAAAATTATATATATATAAAATGAAATGATTGAAAATGAAATGAACATCTCCTTGTAGACTACAGATTTCATTTCTGTCATTCAGGATCACAGGTAATAGCTGAAGATCTTTGCCAAACAATTGTTAAGGGGGAATCCAGTGAATCAATGGTAATTTTATGCAACCACCAAAATAACTATAAAAGGATGTATCTGTTTGCTGGAGCTGTTTTTCATGATACTATAAAAAATTTATGGGTTTGAGAGGGTTTACTTCCCATGAGAAAAACATCTACTTTTATAGTAACATATACCCTGACTGAATTATATATGGCCAAATATTATTGATCAAGCATTACTTTTGACTTAAACTTAATAATATCTATTTCTGAATTCTAACAAAGATGATTGTTTGCTAATTAATTTTTTAAACTTTATTTATTTATTTATTTGCCTTGGTGTTTTTGCCTGGAACTGGAACTACAGACAGTTGTTAGCTGCCATGTGGGTGCTGGGAATTGAACCCGGGTCCTCTGGAAGAGCAGACGGTGCTCTTAACCGCTGAGCCATCTCTCCAGCCCCGCTAATTAATTTTTTATTTATTTTACATTCAGACTGCAGTTTCCCCTCTCCCCTCTCCTCTTCCCCATCCACTCCTCCTGTTTCTGTTCAGAAAGGGTTAGGCCTCCCATGAGAGTCAACAAACCATAGCATACCAAGTTGAGGTAGGACTAAACTCCTCCCTTTAACAAAGATGATTTTATTATATTTTTAATTAGTAGTCATGCCTGTCTGGATGAATATTTCCCTATATCTAGGAACACGTTAACAAAATGAAAACAGGTTTTTCATCCAGGGATTCTTCATTTCTTATTTTTCCCGACTAGCAGGGTCTTTAGCATGGACCTAGACCTGGGAAGGAAGCAAATGGAAGGCAGGAACACAAAAGAACGGAAGGACAAGACAAATCTCTCTGTTCAGGTCCTCCTCTTAGCTTTATTATTACAGCAATATTTATACAGAATCTCTGCCATGCAGGTAGCTGGGAGGAAGGAGGGTGGGAAATACAAGAGAATGTGGCAGGCCTGTGAGAGGAAATAAGACAGGGTAGAATTGATATGGAAATCTATCTGTTATCTGTTGAGGATCTAGAGGATGTCACCTGCTGAGCTAAGGGAGCTTACAGGAGAAGGCTGGAGGATGTCTTATGCTGCATGTAATACAAAGAAAAGATAGCCTTAGTACCCACACAAACTAAATATTACTGGGGTTTCTTAAGACTATTCCTGAATTCATTGGTCCACTGTTTCTTTATTAAAATAGTTTTAAGATTACTGATATCTTGGTAATTGTCAGGAATGGATATATTTTTATGTTTGATATTGACTAGTATGAATGTATACACCTATAGCACAGATAACTTTCTGTCTAAATAAAGCAATGTCAGTGGCATTTCACACCTGCATTCTCTAGAATGATGAGAAGTGATATGCATGATGATATTCAACCATCTTCTGGTTTTTTAGAAGAAAACACTTTACACTTGAGTGCAAGTCATTTATTCCTACTGCTTAATATTAATGTGCTATGACAAAACCAGATTTAATCAATACCTAACCACAAATCTGGCTCTACAAAAAGCTCTAGAGAGAAAATTCCAACCTAAGGAAACCAGAAACACCCATGTACTCATAAAAAAATTTGATAAGCCCACAGAAGAAATTCCTCCCCAAAAGAAAATACAAGCTACTACCAAAAATAACAAAATATTGATCACTGATCATTAATATTCCTTAATATCAATGGATTCAATTTACCTATGAAAAGACACACCCTAGCACAATGGATACAAAAACAGAAACCATCCTTCTGCTGCATACAAAAAACACACATCAACTTCAAAGACAGATACAGGCTCAAAGTAAAGGGTTGGGAAAAGACTTTCTAATCAAATGGCCTTAGGAAACTAGTTGGTGTAGCCATTTAAACAAAATAGACTTTAATCTAAAATCAATAAAAAGAGACCAGGACAGACACTACTGATTCATCTCAAGAAAAATCCACCAAGACAAAATTTCAATCTTGAATATCTATGCCCCTAATACAAGGGCACTTATATATGTAAAAGAAACACTACTAAAGCTTAAACTTCATATCAAACCTGACACACGAATAGTGGTAGATTTCAATACCCTACATTCACCCTTGGATAGATCAACCAGACAGAAACTCAACAGAGAAATAAAGAGTCTCACAGAGGTTATGATGCAAATGGATTTAATAGATATTTACAGAAGCATCCACCCAAACACAAAGGAGTATACACATTTCTCAGCACCCTATGGAACTTTCTCTAAAGTTGACCACATACTAGGTCATAAAGCAAATATTAACAGGTACAAAAGAATGGGTATAACTCCTTGTACTATATCAGATCACCATGGTCTAAAGTTAGAGTTCAACAACATCAAAAATGACAGAAAGCCTACCAACTCATGGAAACTAAACATCACTCAACTGAACCACATCTGGGTCAAGGAAGAAATTAAGAAAGAAATAAAGACTTCCTAGAATTTAACAATAATGAATCCACAATATACCCAAACTTATGGGACACAATGAAAGCAGTCTTCAGAGGAAAATTCATAGCATTAGATGCCTATATGAAAAACCTAGAGAAATCCCACACAAGAGAACTATCAGCACAGCTGAAAGCCCTAGAACAACTAGAAGCAAACTCACCTAGAAGGAATAGACAGCAGGAAATAATCAAACTTAGAGCTGAAATCAATACAATTGAAACAAAAGGAACAATACAAAGAATCAATGAATCAAAGAGTTGGTTCTTTAAGAAAGTCAACAAGATAGATAAACCTTTATCCAAACTAACAAAAAGCAGAGAGTGTCCAAATCAACAAAAGCAGAAATTAAAAGAGGGACATAACAACAGACCCCCATGAAATCCAGAAAATTATCAGATCATACTTTGAAAATCTATACTCCACAAAAATGAAAAACCTGGAAGAAATGGACAGCTTTCTGGAAAGGTATCACTTACCAAAATTAAATCAAGATCAGATTAAATACCTAAATAGACCTATAATACCAAAGGCTATCATTAAAAGCCTCCCAAATAAAAAAAGCCTAGGCACAGAAGGTTTCTGTGCAGAATTCTACCTGACATTCAAAGAAGAGCTAATAACAATACTCCTCCAACTGTTCCAAACAGTAGAAACTGAAGGAATATTGCCAAACTCTTTTTATGAGGCACAATAATCCTGATACCCAAGCCACTCAAAGACACAACTAAGAAAGAGAATTACAGACCAATTACTTTCATGAACATTGATGTAAAAATTCTCAACAAAATTCTGGCAAACCAAATCTAACAACATGTAAAATGAGTCATTTACCACGATCAAGTAGGCTTCTCCCCAGAAATGCAGGGATGGTTCCACATACAGAAAACTGGAAATGTCATCTATCTTATAAACAAATTGAAGGAAAAAACCGACATGATCATTTCCTTAGATACTGAAAAAGCCTTTGACAAAATCCAACACTCCTTTATGATAAAGATCCTGAAGAGATCAGGAATAAAGGGAAAATTCCTAAATATAATAAAGCTGATTTACAAAAAAACTGAAGGCCAACATCAAACTAAATGGAGAAAAACTCAAAGCAATCCCACTAAAATCAGGAACTAGACAAAGTTGTCCCCTATCCCCTAATCTATTCAACATAGTTCTCAAAGTTTTAGCCAAAGCAATAAAGAACACAAAGAGATTAGAGAATGCAAATTGGATAAGAAGAAGTGAAACTATCCCTATTTGCAGATGATATGATTGTATACATAAGTGACCTACAAAATTCTACCAGGGAACTTCTACAGCTGATAAACACCTTCAGCAATGTAGCAGGATACAAGATAAACAAGTGAGAAATATTCTCCAATGCATTGGCACATGTGACCACTTCCTAAATATAACACCAGTGGCACAGACATTAAGAACAACAATTAATAAGTGGGTCCTCCTAAAACTGAGAAGGTTCTGTAAGGCCAAGGACACAATCAATAAGACAAAATGACAGCCTACAGAATGGGAAAAGATTATTACCAACCCTACAAGTGACAGAGGACTGATCTCTAAATTATATAGAGAACTCAAGAAACCAGAGCCCAAAACCTTGAATGATTCCATAAAAAAATGGGATTCAGAACTAAAAAGGGAACTCTCAGCAGAATTACAAATGGCTGAAAGGCACTTGAAAAAGTGCTCAACATCTTTAGTCATCAGAGAAATGCAAATCAAAACAACTTTGAGATACCACCTGACACCTGTCAGAATGGATAAAATTAAAAATATAGTGATAGCCTATGCTGGAGAGGTTGCCAAGGGGAACACTCCTCCATTGTTGGTGGGAGTCTAAGCTTGTTCAGCCACTCTGGAATGCACTATGGAGGTTTCTCAGAAAACTGGGAATCAATCTCCCCAAGGATCCAGCAATAACACTATTGGGCATATACCCTAAAGATGCACATTCACACCCCAAAAGCATTAGCTCAACTATGTTCATAGCAGCCTTATTTGTAATAGCAAGAACCTGGAAACAACCTAGATGCCCCTCACCTGAAGAATGGATTAACAAGCTCTGGTTCATCTACACAATGGAGCACTACTCAGCCGTAAAAAAATAGTATCTTAAAATTTGCAGGCAAATGAATGGATTTGGAGAATATCCTCCTGAGTGAGGTATCACAAACCCAGAAAGATAAGCAGGGGATGTACTCACTCATTAATGGACTTAAAAAAAAAAAAAGATGTCATTGTATACAAGAGCTCAAGGCTAGAATATAGCTAAATGACACAGTGCTTCACTTCTGCATTGAAGGCCTCTGCCAGGGGTGTGGGTGAGGAAGGACTCGTTTTCTTTAAGGTATGGCCATAGGAAATTTAGTTATGCTCCTATAAGTAAATGAGCAGCATGAATGGGGGTTTTTGCAAATAGGGAGATCGTAAGAGTGGATATGAAACTGAGAGGACTGATAACTGAGTTTGATGGGGTGTATGATGTATAATGACCAAATAATTAAAAAAAACCTTTAAAAAATATTAATGTGCTATAAGCTTACCTGTTTGTGTCTGAGTCTGTTTCCTGACTCATTTGCAGAGCTGTTTCGGGGTGCTTGTATGACCACAGCACTCTTGAGAGTATGTTCATTTCCACACATAGATTACTATCTACTTCTCTTTCCCTATATATGACATGTAACTCTGCTCTTGATCTTCGCTTCCTCCCCCTTTCATCTGGGAAATGGCATTCTCATTCTCTATGATGCTTTGCCAGACCTTCAGCTGCTCTTGGACCCGTGAGCTTTCTCATGCCCTGTTCCAGGGTGCAGAGAGCTCCATGAGATGTGATTTCCCAACTCCCCACATACTGCAAGCCTTGTCCTTCCATTCCATGTCTTCACATGTCTGGAACTTATCACCTGTCCCCAGAGAGATCCATAGCTCCCCTTCCCCTCTCTGACAGCCACGTGCCTAGAGTGATGTCTTCATCCCATTCTCAATCTTGTTTCTGCAGCGATTGTTAACTGTTGAAATCAGTGTCACAGCTGAGTCTGACTACAGCTGGTGCGAGCTTGCCAAGCCTCTTAGCAGCCTTACTACACTCATTTTCAGTTGCTCTATGGCCTTCTAGGATCTAGAATACACCCTTCACACATGCCAAGTGAACCCACCTCAGCCTTGCTTCACACTTGCTGGTTATCTTTTCTTCATGGGTGCTCCCCCCATGTCCTTATGGATGTTAACTTGCTCATTTATGGTTTTCCCTCTAATGTCCCCATTATGGAGGGCTTTCCCTGGAGGAGCCCTTCAACACTACCTAATGTCATCCTACTGTTGCTGCTGTTGCTTCACTTTTGTCTTCCTGAGGCTGAGGATATATAGATGAAGTTACATGGTTTTGTTTGTTTGTTTGTTTGTTTGCACATCTGACTTTCTGCTGTGATAGAATTCCAGACATAACTTAGAAGCAGGGAAGATTTCTTTGGGTTCAAGATTTCAGAGGTTTCTGTCATGATGACAGGAGAGTATGACAAAAGAGAATAACATTAAAAAAATAGCAGGCAGAGATAATACTTGTCCGCTCTATCTCCAATGGATAAGATTGTGCTGTAGACATTCAGGGTTGGGCTTCAATCCTTAATGAACTCTTTCTGGAAGTAAGTTTTCACAAACCCACCAAGAATTGTGTTTTACTCATCTGTTAAAATTTCTCTATTGAATCAAGTTGATAATCAATATTAGCCATAAGTAAAAGAGACTATTTCTTTGTTCCCTCTGCTAAGACACATAATTCGGTGAGACTTACAGTGTCAGCCTTGTGGGCTAGTGTCTGCACAGTGGGTAAAGTGTCAAGTATTGATTTAAATAAACATGAGAAGGAGAAAATTATGCAGAATAGCCTCGGTTTTCATGTTTAAGGAAACAAATATATATTCCCTGCATCCATACATTTTACTTGTTTAAGCAACATTTTTTCCACTTATTTTACATACTCTCTGCCATTCCTCCTCCCTCTGCTCCTCCCAGCCCTCCTCCTGCTTCCCCATCCATTCCTCCTCTGCATCCATAAAGTTTTAAATGGTACAGCTGTTTAAAGATAAATTTTGAAAGGAAGTGCTGTGATTATATTTGTAATTGTAGTTCTAAGAAGTAAGAGGATGTCAAGTCTAACCTTGTCAACATAGAGAGTTAAACAATAGCCAAGGCTATCTGAAATTCTGCCTCAAAAATCTTAAGCAAGTAAACAAATAGATTCCTACAAGTTTTCTATTGCTTAATAAGTGAGACAAATTAAATTTAGAAGAGGCTGTGAAATTAGCTCTTATTAGTATAAAAAGTCAAATTCAAATGTGTGTATGCTTTGAACATATATATATATATACACATATATTGAATATGGCCTCTATGTATTGATCATTTATGAAATGATTCTTTTTAGTTCAATAATGTGCTTTCTCCAAAGGAGAGAGGTTAAAAGTTAGATGAATTTTTTAAATGTCTTCTCTTTTAAATATGCACACGTGTAATTTTCAATAAAAGTTGTTTAAGTTTTATATATTCCAATTCTCAGGAAGCTAAATGTAGAATTCCTGACTTTTAAATTAACCCAAATATTCATTCTAAAGGAAAATGTCATTTTAGATTATAAACAGTCATTGACTTTCCTGGATGAATTATATGAGGAAACACAACTGATTATTACATCAAATCTCAAATTGATGAGTTTGTTACAATTTTCCAAAGTTGTGCCAGATATTAATAATCCAAGACTAATGTTTGTATAGCTGAATGAAAAGAACCTTTAGCAGCAAATAGGTTTAAATCAGAAAGCACAAAATTAATATGGCTAATGGAAGGTTATGCTCGTGCCAAATAATCCAAAATGGTTCATATACCACAATCAGCTCTGAAAACTATAATGAGCCTGTACAGGAATTTCTGCCTGCTATTTATAAAAACTCATCAGGAGTTGTACAATTATGTAATTTGAGTTTGCTTTCTCATGTTACCAAAAACTGTGACATGAAGCATCACCCAAACATCTCATCTCTCCTGATTTGCATCTTACGCATTACCAAATATGATAATATGGTAGTTTGTATGTCTGCATTTGCCTGTAGCTCTCTCCTGGATGTGGGATGCATATGCTGGCATCCAGCCTTTTTCTACAGATTCAGTGCATTCACTTTTCTGAGCTCACTCTCATCCAGACCTTGAACCCATAGTTTGCTATGACCTCGTTGGGAATCTGCTTTTCTCCTGTCCTCATCTTAGATCTCTCTTTGTCAGACTGGCCTTCTGAAGACCTCTGCATTCCAGGATCTACCTGTGGTGACTGGTTCATAGTGTGGCTAGAAGTTCAGTTGGCTTTAAGTTTTGGGGTTATTTCTATGGAAAAAAAATGAGGACAGGGACATTGTTACAAGCAAGGTGTGTGTGTTTTGCTTCATGTTTTTCCATGCATAGTATATAACTAAACAGAACTGTACTCATTTTGTACTTTGACTTTGTTTTTAATCTTTCAAAAGACTATGGCAGCACATGAGTGGTAAAATGCTTACTTCATGTGCATGGTACCCTAGGGTCAATTTCCAGTGCAGCCAAAGAAAAGATGATATCAAAGCAGGTACTGTATTTTGAGCATACTGCCGCACCTATATCTATATACCCTCTCTTTTGGTAGAGGATAATGAGAAGTATAATGGTCAACAGAGTCAAACACAATTCACAAGTGAGCTGCCAGCCAATGCCTATGTAGTGAACCATCCCTGATTAGGAGAGCCAAGGCCTATATCTCATTTTGTATGACTACTAGGACTGGGAACTGTTATCATATCAATATGCCTTTAAAATTAATGTTTTTTAAAACACCATCTCCCAAAGCCTGATATATTCTTACATTGTAAATTATAATTCAGATCTTGTAAGTGTATTACAGGTAAATCTTAAGCTTGGAAGGAAAGTTTGGGGTTTCTTGGTTTTTGTTTTTTGTTTTTATTAAGAAGAACTTTGTTGAACCTCAAACATCAGCTGGCTTCTGACAATAACAGCACCATGTGTAACCCACCAAGCATGTCAGCTGTGTGTTTTTGCCTGAGAACTATCCAATATCCTCTGTCTACCAATGAGAGGTTGTAAGATAGACAATAAAAGATTTTCATAAGGAATTCTTAATACTAACTCTTTTATGAAGGAGTATTAGCAATAGCATCACCATTCACCTGTGCTTCCTCCCTGTGTCTGGAAGGATATTGAGTCTTATTACAGATGTGCACCCATCACCGTGAAGCTGTATAGCTTCCTTAAGTAGAGGGACAATGGCTACAGTGTCTAAATGCTAAGGTTGGACCTCAGACTATTAGTCTTTATATTTTCTTTATCTATTCTTTGTTCAGTGATGCCTAGGTTGATTCTGTATCTTGGCTCTATGGGTAGTGCTGTAAGAAACATGAATGTAAAAGAATTTCAGTGGTGTGCTGATTGATAGTCCTCTGCACAGCTGGACATTATAATAAGTCTATTTTTACTTTTATTTTTGAACCTCCTTACTGATTTTTTTACAATAGGTAGACAAATTTACATTCCCACAGTCATGTATACGGGGCCCATTCACCCACATCCTCGCAAGCACTTGTTGTTATTTGTTTGTAATGATAACGATTCTGACTGAGGTGAAGTAGAGTCTCAGTGTAGTTTCTGGTTTTTATTTGTCTGATGTCTAAAACTGTTGAAAAGAATTTCAACATGTATAATGGTCAATTTTTTGAGAACCATCTGTTTATCTCATCTGCCCATTTGTTGATTTGGATTGTTTACATTTTTTTTAATTTAACCTTTAATTTTTTCATGTCTTCATTTAAGTCACCTCATCTGAAATTACAGGTGGTTATAACATTACCATTGGCTATTTATGCCAAGCAAGAGAAAGTTTGCTGTATTCATCCCCTGGGAAACATAGCCCTATTGCACTTTATCCTTGAGAAATAGATTGTGCTTAAGTCTATTGGATTTGTTTGTAAACAGGTGATCACTGAAAATAACCCTGTGAAAGTGTGGGGGTAGTGCTTTGTGTTCAAGCCTTCCTGGCACTAATATGATTGTACTTTGGAAAGCCCAAGACTGTGCATGGTCTCATCCCTTGTCCTTTAAGAGGTATTTGTTGGCTTACAGTTAGAGACTATTCTCTACTTAGCATTGTTTTGACTTTTATTTCTTCTTTTATTGAAAAGGCCTGCTATGACACATTTGCAATGCCCTTGGAGGCCAAGAAAGTTTTAAATTACTAGAAGAGATGAACCTGTATTCAGAAATGCACATGGTGTTAAAAGCTACTATGAAATACATTAAAAAGTTTTATAAATACTGATGGAAACTACTACCGTTATGTGATTCCCTTTCTTAAGTACTATAATAATTGAGAATTTTATAAATCCAGTGTATTCTGATAATATTCAACCCATATTTTTCTCCTAAATCCTCCAAGATCCACCATCATGCTCAAACTTCTTACTTCATTCCCTTCTTTTTAATAACCCACTAAGCTCAGTCTGTGCTGCTCACGTGTGTATGTGGGGCTAGCCACTGGAGTGTGGTTGACCTATATGCTTCACTCTTGAAGAAAACTCTTTGAACTGGTCAACAGTAACACACACCTTTAAATTGCAGAGGAAGTGGATCTTGTGAATGCAAAGGATAAAAAAATAGAGAAAGAAACAGGAATCAATGCCAGGCAGGAGAGGAAGTTAGCGTAGCATAAAACTTCAAGGTCCAAGGAAAATGAGCAATCAGGAAAGACCAATGTAATTTGAAGATGGATGTTCCTAATAGACCATTTCAGTAGATGAAATTGTCACAACTAACTTAAGATATGAAAAGCCTGGAATTAATGAAAATAGTAAAGCAAATAGAAAACACAGAGGACTATGGAAAACTTACAATTAACGTTACTGTTGTACAGACTCTATCCCTTGGTTCTGTTAACTCTATTGCTTGTTTCTATTCTGTCTGTTAAATAATAACTCCTAATAACAATGGCTATCCTGCTAGATTTTTATTTGTATATGTAAATTGTATAGGAAGTGATCTGGTAAGCAGTTAGGCATCAGCAAACTGTTGTAAAATTATCTGTTGCTTTAACAGCTAATTAATTTGAGATGGCAGTAAAATAGCCACATTTCCTTAAAAATGCATTTTAGAACTAAATAAAATTCTGGAATAGGCTGCTAGGAAAAAAAAAAAAAAAAGCTCCAAGAACAAAATATTTCAAAATCATGTAAGACTGTGAAAGTGAAGAGAGGAAGATGTGATGTTGACCCAGAGAGAAGTAGTAAAGACAATGGAGGCCTAGATTTCTTTCTATGTCCAGCCTTGATTTATGCTTTTGGGCATCTGCCAATAAGTGTCTCAATCAGTTTGAGGCTTTATAAACATATGGATTCATGAGACACCTCTTAATTCCTGAATTAAAATATCCTGGTGTGAGGCCAAATAATCTGTCTTTTACACATTTCTCAGGGTGATTCTTAGGTTTCCCCAGGCATAGACTCTTCACCCAGTGGGACATGTATACTGTTTCTCTCCTAGGTCTGTGGTGCCGTCTCAGCCTCTGCTGTGTGTGGAGTGTTTTGGGAGTGAGGCCATGGGAAGACCTTAGATTTGTGAATGTAGAAGCTTAAGTAAATGGTTCAGTGATTTTAATTTAGAAAAAAAAATAAAGCCCTTAAACTTAGAGCAAAATTATGTTAAAGACATTAATATGTAATTATAATGAGAAGAGAAAACATCATTAGCTTTTAAAATGGAATATTGTAAAAGCCAGAATAAAATTATTAATAATCAACTGTATCAGATCAATACTTCGTGGTCACACAGTTTTCAATTGCTTTTTCATTTGACAGCTGTTTACCACTGTAATTTTGTGTCCAGATAGTAAAAGGTAATTGTCTCCAAAGACAGTTTTGGCAGGAAATTTTAATTATTGATGATTGTTTTGTGTGAAGCTTACAATTCTATATAAGAATATCTGTTGTATATAACCTATACACACAAGTATTCTAACTAATTCTATTTTCTTTAATTTCTAAACAAAGGGAAAAATTAGTAGAGTATAAGTATATGTAGTGAATTGAGTGTTTTAATGAGAGAAGAGAATTTTTATTTTAACTTGGTGTCCATGAAAACTGATCTGTAGATTTAAATTTTTACTTATGCGAAAATTGCCTGTTGTTTCTGGCATGTCTCTTCTTCACTCTCCACATATTATGGTGCTGCCCACTGTGGGTTACTTTACTTACAGTGCGTCCTTTTGGTTTAATGCTGTCATGTCCCCATGTTCAGAGAGTTGATGCCATAGGTTGAAAGAAACAACCCTCAAAAACACTACAATGGCAGGAGAGCCATAAATGATGTGCCTTTATGGATGCTGCAAGCCATGTAAATATATTCTATACCATCCTAACTGTATGAGTTCATAGTTCAGTTTTCTCTTAATTGAATCTCCAAGGTACCTGTAGATTCTCCAAAGCCCCAATGTGAAGGAAAACCATAGAACAGAAGGAAAGACAGTGTCTAGCAAATTCCATTGACAGCATCGTTTGTGTTCATATCTATAGGAAGATTTGACAGTGTTCTCACAGTATTGGGGCCTCTTCTAGATTGTTCAAATGAGCCTGTCTCAGGGAGAACTTGAAACTTCAACTTCAGTTGCTGGACAGAAGTTATTTTTCTAAGAAATAATACAAATACAGATTCAAGATTTTTCCCCTATTTCTTTCTGGTAATTCAACAAATTTGGATTATTGATGAAAAAAATAACACCCCCCTCCAGCCTACATGAGTTCTCCACCTGGTACAGGGTAACTCATATGAGTTAATAGTACCTCATGTTTGCCTGACAATGCCTTCTACTATATCCTTGCCCAAGTAGTTCTTTCATGCTTTTATTGCTCTTAATTGATTTTTACAGAGTTGGAAGCTGAAGAATTGGGAGTATTGTAGGAATAAAAGGCCTTGTTCCAATCAGAGAAGGCCATGAAGCTATATAGCAGAAGATCTGAATTCTAACCTTATGATTCGACAGGGTTTTGAAATCTGTGGCTAGTCAATAATGGCATTGGATACAAATCACTGCTTCTTGAGATCCAAAAGATTCTTTGAAGAGGTTCCAAGGAGCTCTGCTTTCTTGATATTAAACATGAAGATTTTTATCTGAACATAGTTATACTATGAAAAGGAGTTTTAAAGGGAAAGCTATGTTTTCAGAAGCACTCAAATGTTTAAAATCCCTAGGCAGCTTTTTCACAATGGTATCCTTGAGCCCCAAATTCTAACATTGGAGGCCAGTAACTGTAATTGTTAGGTTTCTTTTGGATTTTGGTTGAAGATATTCCAGATTAATCGCAATTAGTTTTGTTTATGAATAAGATAATGGGGTAGGCTATGATATCAGTAGTTGCCTGGTATGAAATCTGTTGTTTCTTAATTAAAAAGATTGTAGATGACTTTAGCAATGACACCACTGACTCTGATGTGTATGCCCATAACTGGGAGTTCCCCTTCAAAGTAACTTTATTCTGTCAACTTACAACTATGTACTTAAAAAAATTGTTGATATGCACATTTTCACTTTCATATTTACTGAGCATAACTAACCAACAAGTGATTATTTTTATACCTAAATAAATAGTGGTACACTTGGTTGTGGTGACTCACAGAAATACAGCTGAAGTGAGATACATTACCATTAATTTCTGTGCACTTACCTCCAGACAGTCCCACTGCTTAGAACTGCCAAATTCATATGCCAAGATTCTTACGTCACTTCTTTCCTTACCATAACAGAAGTCTTATAGTCAACTATAGAAGGTTAACATCTCTAACCCTCACTCAGATATTTTAAAAAATTTATCAGGTTGAAATCAGCGGACCTTACAGATATAACTCTAAGAATCTGTGAATGTTTTCTTATTTCACAGAATGATTAAATGGAAAATAAAGTCTCATTTCCTTCAGGCTTCTGTGGCATTCATTCTGCTCCTCACTGATCTTTGTGCATAAAAATGCCAGTGACTGATGATTCTGTTGTGGCCCTATCCCCTACAATACATCTGTGTTCTATAGGAGAGTTATTGGGAGCTGGGTGATAAAATTGAGATCATCTTGTAGCACAGAATTAGTCCTTGCCTGGCAATTCAAGTGCAATAGTAAAGCAGGGTTAAAGATTTAGCAGTCATCTGAAGTTGTGTGCACAAGACGCTTCTTAACTCCAAACAGAGTCAGCCATCATAGGAAAAATTGTTGCATTTGAGACTTTTTTTTTACTTTCAAAGTAAATTGCCTGAGTAGTCATTTTTATGGTATACATATGCAGTGTTGGGGCTAATTTGTTTGCTCAGACTAATTCTACATTGTCCCCCAGGAGTTGAGTGGCCCTCTGAATATCTCCTTCAAAACAAATGGGAATCTAAGAGTTTGAAGAAAATGGCTTCCAGAGCATCCTTCCTTCAATGATATTTGTGTGTGTGTCTTAAACACATACATACACACCAAGAAAGGAGGTTTTATCAAATAAAGGGACTAAATTTAGCAGCCAGTAGAGCCAGTTTTGTCAAGAGCAAACAGCCTCTAAGAGTTGTCATGAAGGCGGGAATGTACAGCCAGCAACAAGCCGTATCTCTTCATCAGTTGATTCCCCAGATTTTTTCTTCCCTCTCTCAGCAGTTTAACGTGAGTGCTTCTCTGTGCCTGGTTTGTTTCAGATGCCTCAGGAACAGTACTCACATCACAGGAGCACCATGCCCAGCTCAGAGGGGCCACACATATACAAAGTGGGGATTTATGGCTGGAGGAAAAGATGCCTGTATTTCTTTGTCCTGCTCCTCATGATTTTAATACTGGTGAACTTGGCCATGACCATCTGGATTCTCAAAGTCATGAACTTCACAATTGTAAGTAAAACTGTATAAATGGATTAGCTCTCACTGAAAGAAAGGGAAGCACAGAGCAAAAGAGCAAAGCAATGTGGGAAACTGGTAGCCTGTGACCTTGCATTTGAGTTCACATGAATTTCTCTTCAGGTTGAGTATGAATACCAGCTTCTGTCTAATCTCAGTCCTTCTTGAAATGAAAAATTCAAATTTAGAGTCATTTCTGTCACTTCACATATCTTGTTGCGCCTTCCCTTCATCACAATAATGCTTCTTCTGCATCCTATAACCTTTGACCACTTAAAGAAATAATTCAGAAGGAAATGAAGAATATGGTGAGAATATTTGTTTTCAACAGTTTTAGTAGTAATGATGAATTTCCTCATTAGACAAGAGCTGAAATGTGTAAGTACAGTGATCTTTAAGAAGCACAGTGCCTCACTTCTGTATTGATGGTCTCTGGCAGGGGTGTGAGTGAAGAAAGACTGGCCTTCTTTAAGGGTCTGGCCACAGGGAGTTTAATTATGCTCCAGTGAGTAAATGAGCAGCATGAAAGGGCGTTTTTGTAAATGGAAAGATCATAAGTGTGGGTATGAATCTAAGAGGATTGATAACTGAGTTTGATAGAATACATGATGTAAAATCACCAAATAATAAATATTTTTTTAAAAAAAAAGCATTTCTGAATGACAAATTATACTGCGATTCACTGAAAATCTTTAGTTTGGGGTGGGAAATATTTTCTGCTATTGCATGGGCTAGGTAGAAATGAGAGGAAACCAGATGTATTTCCTTGTTTTGTTTTGTTATTCCTTTTAAGAGACATATGTGTTTTGATCAAACTCTTGTTTCTGGTGTACAGGGTATTATATAGATCAGGCATTGACTCATTGGAATTCAAGTGAAAAGAAGACTGTTGCAAAATAGTATGTGTGTATTCTGAGGTCTTTTCAATTTAGTGATTTGAGTCTCTGAAATCAATATAATTAACTCACTAATGAGAAGGTCACAGATGCTAATCTGCTGCCCTGGGAATACATTTCCTCCTCTGATGTCAAAAGTTAATGGACAGGCAATTAAACAACTCCTTATTGATAAAGAAATGAAGTCATAATAAAGTAAAATAGTGTGGTTTTCCTGGAAAATCCTCAATGTAAACATTGGTATTTATGGTGTTTGTGTGGCTTGCTCAGGCTGCATCAGCTGGTTGGTCCATTTATACCTCCATCTTTCCCATTGGAAAATGAAACACCTTGATGCTTAGTGGCTGCTTTTCTGCAGCTCATGCTATATTTACCTCTCCATAGGATGAGTGTTTGCAGGTATTAGATTTTTATGCATACTTTCTCAGTATGCCTTTGTCTATCACTTATAGTGGTGCTTGTTGGCACCGGGGTTAAATGTAATCTCTAAAAACAAGGCTAGAGATACTGCTGCAGACTTAAGAATGAATCATTCTTCAATACCTATAGTTAAATTTCAGAAATATATAATCAAAAGTTTCTCTAATTTTTCATATCTCTGTCTTGAAGGAAAACATTTCAGTTACTTTATAGAATACAGAATAGCCTCCTATATTCCAGCATCAGCTTTGAAATGCAGTATTGGTAAATTTCCATGTGATGCAGTGAGTCCTAGGTCATCTGTTCTAGAGTGTTGGGACACATTATGATTTATTTGTAGATGGCATTCATGCATACATTTTGGACTTTGGTGTTTTTTATGAACACAGAGGTTTATAGAAATGTTTAAGTATAGGGAAGAGCACAACTAGATTGTATCTAGAGTTTGCAAGTGAGGAAGCAATGGACTAGAGAAAGAATTTCCTGACAATTTATGTGTCAGAGGTGGCCTTTATCCTGTTTGATTTACTTTGATGCCCAGGAGATCACAATTGACTTTTATTGATCTGCATTTTCCATAGTGTTTTCAAATTTAACTTGTAAAAATGTATAAAGTGGAATAGATTTTACACTACAGCACTAAATATGAAAAGACAAGCACTTAGCATAGGTAGCAATAGCTCAAAAACATTTAAAGGTAGAACTCATAAGCCATGTCTATTAGTTGATAGATCAGGGGTAAGGGGTAAAAAAAAAAAAGAAAATTGGGAAGAATTTCTGTTTGTGGCTAAGGAGAGAGTTAGATGGTGAGACTCTGAGAGCATTATACAGTTTGTGACTTCATCAGTGGAACCAGCTTAGCACCCAAGACCCTTCTGTGCAGCTGGAGGCTAGTCTGTCTATTCCCTCATTTTCATGATTTTTATCCTGTCTGACACCCAAATCTAAAATGGGAGAGATTGAGAGATCAGAATGAAAAGTAAAAGCTTAAACTTTGATAACTTCAATATTAAGCAAATAAGATTTGTAGAGTATGCTTCATGTGACAAGGTTCATAAACTGAATACAAATATATAAAGAACACCACTTACCCTGGGCACGTGTGAGCTTGGAGAACAGTGTGATATTAAGGTAATAATCTATATGAAATCAACTATTTCTTGTAGTTAACTAAATTGAGTGCCACATTTCAGAGTACTTAAAGCTTTACCACACCAAGCACTTACTGCAGTGAGAGTGACTTCACTATTAGTCATAATTGATGCTTTATAACAGTAATGCATTTGAGCAAATAGAACTCAAGTATTAGAAAATTGGTCTTGCCCTGCAAGTTAAAAGTATATTTTATCCACCAGTCACAGCATAAAACATATTCTCTTAGGATTATAATTCTATGGCACAAATAATAATTTCCTGACAATGAAGATCTTGCAAAAATAGAATGAGGTGTTAATCAATATTCTCTTGGGGAATGGGAACCGAGAGAACAGCAGGAATCAACGAGGTGACAGCCCATCATTTTATGAAGAGATTTTAAACATTAGCAGTCGAAAAGAGTGGCTGTTTTATTGCTTGATTGTTCAAAAATTTGGGGCTGGGAAGATTTTACATTATAATCAACCCCTCAGAATACAACAATCTTAGAGGCTGATGTCATTTCTGAGGACTTGGCAATTTATCCAACACTATCAATGTCTGATTTGGTGTCAGAGTTGTGTTCTGCTCAACCTAAGGGTACAAGGTCTGTGGAAGAGCTGTTGCTATAACAACCTGAACTGAGTTTTCCTTGTTTAGAAATACATCCAAAGACAAATAATTTTGCTTTCCTTTGATTGTGACAGAATACCCTAGTGCCCATGACTGATCAAGAGTGTCTGGCTACCATTCTCAGTTTTCTCTACTTTGCAAAGCACATGCTTTTCTAATATTAACACACCCAGAAATCAGACTCTCTTCATTACACACCCTGTGCTGTAAAAGAAAACTGGTATTTCTCCTTTCTAATCCATTCTAGGCACTGTTCAGAACATTTAAATTTTTTCATTAAATTGCCAAAAATGATTATATAAATGAAATGCTTTTAACCCTTTGTAATGAAAAGAAGCCCAAATTCTTTGTGATATAAAAAAAACCCTCACACTTAAGAGAATTTAATGGAATCAGAAAAGATGTATAACTAATGAGTCCAAAAGGAATGTTTGGCCTCAAAGCCTACCATATAGTACCCACTCGCCTCTGTTATATGGCTCTTCAGTAAGATTCTGAATTTTCTGAACTGGCTCCTTAATCTTTGTTTACTCTCTGGTGTCACAATTTCCTTTGTTATCTAAGGTATCCTGTGTCATTTTCTGCTGAGCGTTGGCAGTTGGCAAAGTTCACTCTTGTCTTGATTGGCATGGGCAGTAGATGACCTTGTGAATACCGCTCTCATTACTCACCTTGGGCTAAGGTGACCATCTAATGTGCCCTACGCTAATCTGAGGGGCCTGTCCTCATGCAGTAGTGAGTTAAGCATGAGCAGCAGCATCTGTCACAAAGGAAGGCTCAGTGCTGACAACAGAATGTCACAAGAGGCTCCATACAATAGTGTAGTTGTTGAGGTTTCAGGCTCTGGAGGCAAATATTCTAATTATAGGTCTTGCTTCTACCACTTACCATGTGGCCTTTCAGAAATTCCAAAACTTCTCTGTGCTGCCATTTCCCAGAGGTCACACCAGGGCATACCTCACAGGATTGTGTGAATCTTAGAGGGGGGAGAAGAGGGAGTGTTTAGGGTACAGCCTTACGGAGAAGTATATTATATATGTGTTTGATGCCATCACCATAGTTCATGTTTGCAGGTTCCATCTAGTCCATGGTACTACTGCCATTCACAAGACAACTTAACCTATAAGCTATAACCTACCAAGTTATACTGTCTTAGATTTTTTTGTCAATCTGGCCTAAGTTAGAATTATCTGGGAAAAAGGAACTCTAGTTGAGACAATGCCCCTATTGAACTGGCCCATAGACAAGCTCATGTGGGTCCAGCCCACTGGGGATAGTGCCACTTCTGAGCAGGAGGTTCTGCCAGGTATAAAAAAGCAGAGTGAACAAGCCATAGAGAGAAAACAATAACCAATGTTTCTCTGTGTCCCTTTCTTGAGTTCCTGCTTTTTTGTATTAATAATTTTTTTATTTAAAAGGTTTTCTTTTCATACCAACCACTGCTTCCCTCCATCCCCTCTTTATCATCACCCCAGCTTCCTCCACCCCATTCCTCCTATTTACTTCTCAATATAGTCTGGCATATTAAGGTGAGGCAGGACTAAGATTTTCCCCCTAATATCAAGGCTGAGCAAGGCATCTCTCTATAGGAAATGGGCTCCAAAAGCCAGTTTATGAATTAGAGATAAGTTCCAATCTCACTGCCATAGATCCCACAAACCACACAAGTGTCATCCACATTCAAGGGCCTAGATTGGTCCCATGCAGGTACTCTAGCTGTCAATCCAGAGTCAGTGAGCTTTCAATAGCTCAGGTTAGCTGTCTCTGATCGTGGCCCCTTTGCTCATATAATCTCTCCTCCTTCTCTTTGGCTGGACTAGAAAATTGAGATCATAGCAGAGAGAGATAAAAGGAGGTAGGAACAGAACAAGAGGGAATGGGATGGTTGAGCTGGGGAAAGGACAGAGAGGGAGAACAATAAAATAGATACCTTGATAGATGGAGCCATTTTGGGGTCAGGGAGAAACCTGGTGCCAAGGAAATACCTAAGAATCCACAAACATGACTCCAGTTAAGATTCCAGGCAATATTAGAAAGGTTGCCTGAACTGGTCGTCCCCTGTAATCAAATGATGACTACCCTAATTGTCATCCTAGAGCCTTCATCCAGAAAATGAAGGAAGCAGATGCAAAGACCCACAGCTAAGCATTGGGACAAGTTCACAGTTCAGCCAAAGAGAGGGTTGAGTTTCTGCTTTAGGTCCTATCCTGACTTCTTCCATTCTTGGACTGTAAGGTGGAAGAATAAGCTAAACAAACAAGCAGACAGACAGATAGACAGACAGACAGAACACCTTATTTCCCCAGTTGCTTTTAATAATGGTATTTATCACTGCAATAGAGGACAGACTAAACTAGACTATCACAAACTTTAAAAGGAGGATGAAATGCAATAACTTGGTTTCAGGTGTCAGAGTAGTGATTTGAATGTATGCTAATTGACTGTAGCTCCTGATCTGTTAGTGAGTTTGATATGCTGTGGAGCAACAAAAAAAAAAAAAATCCCCAGCCTATGTGTCAAGGATTAATGACTGTCATTCTCTATATAACCTTTCCCCTCAGAACCCAGGATAGAGCTAACTGTTTTAGCCCCTGTGACTTCCAAGACAGATTCCTGCTTGGCCATTTCAATTCTGCATTTTGTTCTTTGCCTTAGCATGAAGTGTCATTCTGTGGAAGACTCTTGCTTTTGCCAACACATTTTAGAAGCCAATTCCTAAGATCATAGCCTTGAAAGACCTTCCAAATAGTGTAGTATCGATTATCTATTCTACTCACCATCACTGAGCATAGTGCTTATTAAGTAGCAAAACTGAAAAGGTGCAGCACTCATTGACAGCTCACATGATCTCTTTCTTGCTCCTATAAATGAAAAGGAAACCATGGAAGTCTCTTGGTCAGACAGCTTCATTTTACAGATGATAGAATCAAGGTCGATCATGAAGCCTTCTGACCTGACTCCGGCCCTCTATTTGCCCTGGGAACTTCTTTGGATCAGAGATTACATTATATTCAATTTTTAGCTTATGTAGAGCCAGACGCCAGTGTATGTTCAGTAACTGTAAATTTTCCTCTTCTTCACACAAAGAAAGAACACCAAGGCCAAGTACCCAATAATGTGATGTAATGGTAGCAAATGGCTCTGCTGAATGTTTCTTCTTTGACCAAAATTACAGACCCCAAACCATAGGGTTTTTTGATAATGTAGTACATGAATGCCTATTTATTTAATAAAAATTTTATAAAATTTAGTTCATAATTTCTCCATGATATTTCTAAAAGCAGTGAGAGACAGGCACCCATATTATCTAGGTGTAATGGATGAGAAAGTAGAGACTTCAAATACAGTCACTAAGCCAAGGTCACGCAGTCCGGTGAATAGCATAGCAAGGGTGGACTTGCAGAGGCCTGGCTCAGAGAACAGTCTTAATCAGTACACAATGGTGCCCATTTTCCAAGGGCTATTTTTCATGAAGACAAATTGAATTTGTCCACTGTGATGTCTCAAACATGATTTATTTACTCTAAAGTAAGATAGAGATCCACTGAGGGTCAGAAGAAGGCATTTTAATACTTGTAAATTGGACACAGTGTAAAACAGGAAAAGCCAGGGAAAATGGTCAGTGTCTTCCATAACTCAGGCCAGTGGCACCTCATCTGTTTTGAGAAGGCTCACAGAACTGTGACCTAGTCAAACTACCTCAAGCAGAGAGGAATGAGGATACACATCAGGAAGGAGGAGGGGGTCTATCATTTGGGAATTCAGGATGCCAGGGAGAAGCTGGGCAAGCCTCCCATCAGTGGGACCTTGGCTTCTTCAGATATGACCCCTGCTGGCTTTCCTAGTCAAAAGCCATCATATTTGCCCTGGTATCCTAATGTAAGGCATGGTTTTCTCCACTCTCCCCATGCTACTGGCGAATTATGTGTCTTATGTTTTCAATATGCTTGAGACTTCAGTTTGCATCTGGCTTTGATATTCCTCAATGAGAAGCCATTTACTTTTAGTCTTTAGTTCTCCCTATCAAAGTCTCATTATTGCTCAAGTGACATCCAAAGAACTGTACTGTCCCATTAAGCCTTACATGGCCCATTGAGTTTGGCTTGCTTGGCCATAGAGACATTCTCATGCCTTAGCCTCTGTGGTTTGGTAAGCTAAAGTTGCCTGCTTATAGAGACCAGCCACTTGAACAGCAGGGTATAGATACTTTGCCCTTATCAAGGTCAGGCTGAAAATATTACCTACATTTGATCTTCTATCTATGGTTATATGTGTGTGTGTGTGTGCGCGTGCGCGTGTGCGTGTATGTTATGCCAAGTTCTGCTTTTTTTCCCCATCCTTTCTCTGAAGTCTTCTCTGCTTAAACATGCACTTGTCCTTTGTTTTAAGCTTTACCTGGTGTCAGACAACAGGAGACATGCGCACTGTCTGTATTTATTTTCCTGACTGTTTCCCCTTTTAGGAGGTGAGTTCAGAAGGCTGTTCCTTGAACTCTTCATCTTCTACCCACAGCTCTGAACATGCTTGTTGGTTAGCACATACAAGACAGAGTATACTTATAGATAAAATGAATGGGGCAATGTTATGAATAGACAATCACTTTAAATTGAAATATCTAAAGATGGGTTAATAGAGCTTTATATGGCCTTTAAAATGAAGTATTGGTTGATTTATTGAGGTAGACAGAACATAAATGAAACGAGTGCTTGAATTTGATTATGAAGGGGTATTTTTAATGCAGGTATTCCTTCCCCTATATCAACTATCTGCTACATTCTAATTATACAAGGAAAGCAATAGTGGAGTGTGAAATATATTTGAAGTAAATATTTTATTCTATTTAATAGACAGATTTGCTCAGCAAATGGAAGAAAATGGTGTTATTGGTGTTTTATTTTTCATTTAACATTTTTAGTGTATTGAATGTATGAGTAGCATCCACCTGGGTGTATATTTATTACTTGGGGACAGGCTAAGACTTCCCAGTCTAAGCTCATCATCCATTCATTTCTGGTACCTTCTTCATGTTTTGGTCACTTTTTACCTAGTAATTCAAGCCCGTCTCAAAAAAAAAATGTCAAAAATTCTGTTTTAAATGTCATGGAAATTTGAATGCAGAAAAACAAAACTCAAAGTACCCGTCATTTTCCTGTCAGTTATAGGACAGGATTCACTAAGGTCATGTTTAATTTTAAGGTCTTTGAAATATTTTCAAGAATGTAGGGAGTGCCTACATTTAAAATATCTCTTTAAAATTAAGTTCATACACTCATCATTTATAATCTGTCTACCTCAATAAATCAAGCAATACAAGGGAAGAGTTTGCAACTGTAATTGCTGCCAAGCAATAGGAATCAAAATGGCTATCTATCACCACCTCTCTGTGTGTTTAGGAACATATTTGAGCTTATGCATGTGAAGCCCAGAAAACAAACTTGAACATTGTTTATTCTTCTTGGTTTTTTGAAACTTCTCTCACTGGCCTTTAGCTCCCCAGAAAACTAGGCTGGCTACTAAGCAGCAGAAGTACAATTGCATACCACCTTAGGAAGCACATCACATAGATTTGGGGAACTGAATGCTCGTCCTCCTGTTTATGGGAAAGCATTTTGTCAACTGAGCTATCTCCTAAAACTTGTCAGTTAGTATTTCTTGAGCATATTATTTTCATGCTGTATCACAAGTTCTGTGGAAACTAAAGTTTGCGACTAAAATGGTTCATGTGCTTTTTTATGTGTTCATATATGTATAAGTGCCTGAACACATGTATGTATGTCTGTATGGAGGGCAAAGGTCAGATGTCTTTCTCAATTGCTGTCCATCTTATTTATGTAGGTACATACATGTACACATAATAAGCATGCCAGTGTGTACCCATGTGTACTTGCACATGGAGGTCAAACATAGATATTTGATGTCTTCCTCAATCACAGTGCACACTAATTTTTGATACAGTACTCCTACTAAACTTAGAGATCACCAGTTTGGCTAGACTAGCTGGCCAGTAGGTCCCCAGGCTGGTCATGTCTACACTTCAGTGTGAATTGTACAGATGTATAATGCCATACCTAGGTTTTGTGCATGATTATAGAGTTCAGATGTTTATGCTTGCACTACAGATGCTAAGTACCCTAATGTGGTCTGATACTTTAATAATTAGCTAATAATTCACTAGGAAAAACTACAACACTAACACAATTCTATTTTGTAGATAGATTAGGATGTCCTTCAAAGAAGCATGAGAGAAGACTAAGCTAAAGCTAGACATCTTCTAGGGTGTAGAGCCACAGAGTGGAAGAATCATTTTCCACTAGGAGTCCAAGCAGAGATAGCAGCAGGGTTGGCATCCAGAAATGAGCTCAGGAAGTCTTAGACAGGAAGTTCAAGATGGGGAATCCAAGTGAGGTGGGAGAGCAGAGAGTAGGAACTGGTCAACGCTGGAAACCAAAATAAAATAAAATAAAATAAAATAAAATAAAATAAAATAAAATAAAATAAAATAAAATAAAATGCAAATTACACATTTGGGATAAAACTGAGAGACTCCAGTTCCAATGATAAACAAATGGACATTATCCCTGTCATTCTATTACAGGGATAATGCTCATGACCTTTGATACTTCCTAGTTTCCACTGACTGCAAATTCAAATTTTGTTGTTATAGAATTGAGAAAAATAATGTAAGAAAATCTTCCTGGAAACATTTCCTCCTTTATGTCTCTCACATAGAATTTTAAGTTCTTACTAGATCTATTATTGTGAACTCCCAATAACCCCAATCAGAAGTTTGGGCACAATCTCATAAATGTTTCCCTTGCTAAGATATTAAGTGATCAGATGAGAGAAGTTGTAATATCAAGGACACATTATTATGGAGAGCATGATGGCCAAACCAGGCTTTCTAGACTGGACAGACACTGTCTGCTATGGAACCCAGACGTTGTAACAATAAAAGTTCATATTCTCAGTCATACTAGCTTTATTGCAAAAGTTTGAAGGGTTCATGTTGCTAGTAGGTACCATATTAGGAATCACATCACTTGAGGAAATCCTTTGTTTCCAAACTGGTCTAGTTCACCCTACTTCTTAGGTTGATTTTGGACCACATGCTGAAAACTGTGAATAATGATTTTGGTTTTGGTGGGGATTTTTTTGTTGTTGTTGATGGTGTTTTTTATTGTTTTGTTTTGCTTTGCTTTTTGCTTTCTTTGTGTTCTGCATATTTCGTGACACCTGGACCCATGAATTTAAGTCAGGAAAAGAAAGAATCAAAAACCAATTTAATGGAAAGAAAGTTTCTCATAATTTGGTTGTGCGAGGATTAGAAGTAACAACTATACCAATAGTACCCTGTGTCTTTGCCTTCATGCATCCTCTGTCTCTTCTCTTGCCTTCAATATTCCAAACTGAGGAGCTCCTGAGAGTTCAATTATTATTTTTCTTGCCTGTCAGAGCTAGATGGACCTTTGGAGTGTGAAGACCTATATTACAAAGGGAAGGTCTGCAGCTGTGTCTATTTATTTTATTCTGCTTCTCTGTAAAGTATGCAGTTTGGGCTGCATAATATCTAAGGTCATCCAAGATCACATAGTTTTTATTTTTTAGTATGGTTTTCTCATACTCCTTCACTCAGAATAGGAGTAATGCAAGTATTTTTACTTTCTGTGGAAGTGTGTGTGTGTGTGTGTGTGTGTGTGTGTGTGTATGTGTGTGTGTATGTGTGTGTGTGTATGTGTGTGTGTTTCATGTCTATGAGAGTCTGTGCTTGATCCTTCTGTCTGCCTTGCCAAAGGTTCAAGATACTAAATGCTAGGGAATATAGCTGCTGTGCATTTTATTCTGAATTTTAATTTATTCAGTTATTTAAAAAATAGTTAATCTGGTTGACTGTTGCTATACAGCAAAGTGTCCTAAAATTTTGTTGCTTGGTATAACCACAACTTATTTTTCTAATGATCCCACAATCTGCATAGAGCTCACTATTTCCTATATTTAACACTTGACCTGGACTTTGAGGCTGGAGATTACTCAATGCTGGAGCTAAACTCAGCTTGTTAGTACACTTACTTTTGTGTAAGTGGCTGCTGCTACATGTTGGCTGAGATTTCACTGACCAAAATACCTACACATGACATATCACAAGGAATTACTTTGGAATTATTCTCAGTGTGGTAGCTGGACTTCAGAATATTATGCTTTACTTAGTTAGAAGGACATAGCATCATAATGACCTAGACTTGGAAGAAAAGCAGCATCAGTTCTGCTTTGGTGAAGATACAGACCAAGAGCCAGTTCAATTCATAGAGAGAGCACACACTTATCCATGGAGGAAGTACATTCTTAGAGGAATCCACTGGAATAGTAAGCCATGATGGCTGACCTAGTGGTCCCAGAAGTTGAATTCTGGGCTTACTTCCTGGGACCTGTAACTGTTAACCTAATTTGGGAAAGGATATCAATTTGCCTAAATTAAGGATCTTGAGATGAGGTTTTCCTTAATTTGGGGGGGGGGCACTGAATTCAATGACTAGAATTCTCTTAACAGTGAGGTTGTGGGTCTCTATGTTAATCACCATCTGCTTCCCATAGAAGCTTCTCAGATGAGAGATGAGAAAAGCATTGATCTATGGGTATTTCCCGATCCATAAATCCACTTTTCTTTCCAGATCTACCACCCTGCCACTGTCTCTCAATGGACAAAGGTGGGGTGGTGGATCTGGAAACAGTTGAGGGTGAATGTGATCAAAAAACATGAATGAAACTAAAAATTCTCAAAGAGCTAACTAGAATGTAAAAAGAGAATAAAGGATTCCCCCCCCATAATAATCTCCTAGTTAAAAATGTAAATGCTATACCTGAAACATACAGATAGAAAAGCATGGTTATTTGGGCCCACTCTTCACCAGATTAAACAGTTTGGTGCCATTCATAGGTGAGGACCATATAGATATAAAGGCCTTGTTGACATAAGAAACTATTGAACTGTGATTCTTGGCAAGCATGGATCCAGAGAGTAGAGATAATTTGCATCTTGCTCATTCAGTAATGGAAAGCCTTATGCTTCTGAGATTTTTTTTGTTTTGTTTTCTCTTGAAAATGAGTTCCCAGTCCCAATTAAATGAATGGTTCCTGCCTAAAACCTTCACCTCCTCAAACCTATCATCAAGATTGTTACAATCTGCTAACAGTCTAGGGAATGAATAGCAGCCACTCACTCAACAAATGTTTGCCGAGATCTTCCTGTGAGCTAATCACTAGCAGTATGAAAGCATGTCACTTGCCAGAGTTACAGCAGAGAGTTTGCCAAGTACAGTTTTCCCTGGGGTAACATTCAGTCTGGTGTGCAAAATATGGGACAAAATCATGTAACCACAGAGATGAACACAGAAGAACTGTGGTAAGTGGGTACCGTAAGCATAAATGGAGGTGTGATTTGGCATGATAGGGGAGACTTTCAAGAGATGGCTGTATAGATGCTAAAAGTGGACACAGAGTGAAAGAACATAGAGACCAGGGTATTTAGTGACCGTGTAAGATTGTACATAAATGCTTAAAGAACCTGAGGGCTCGTTCCTCTGAGGCACCGGGGGTGGTGGTGGGGCAGCAGGCAGGTAGAAGAGGCCTGTAGTAAGTGACTTTCTTCTGTGCTTTGTATTGTGTGAGGAAGATGTACTTACATGATACATGTGAGGTTTAAGAAAAATCAAACACAGGCAGCTAAAAAGGCAAAGAGTAATGGATCAATAGAGAAGTAAAAGTTCATCATGGTACCTTCCTTTTGAGGCTCTGTGGGCCTTACTCACAATTAATAAGAACATTCTGACAACTAATCAAAGATATTTCTCCATTAAAGCAATGGGACTAGCTTGTAACAAATCTTTGGTTTATTATTGCCATAATACAATACATGGTTGTTCACATTCACATTGTCCTTCACTCCAGGTCTTGGAAACAGTTGTCATTCACAACATGGCAGGGACTGTGAGCTTCATCTCTGGTGGGCACTATATTATGCACCTAACATGGGACAGAATGTCTAATTTACCTACCAACCCTAGCACATGGATTCTTAAGTTAATCTCCTTCCCCAAAGAAAAGAGAAACCATGGCTCAGAGGATAGGTCAGGAAGTTACTTACTATAACTACAAAACTGCAATCAACTGAGACTCCTAAAAGTATTGCTACATATCCTCTCCTGATGTCCTATAACCCAAAAAGATACTGTTTTCATTCTTTAGAGTCCTTGATCCTAAAGCTAGTAGCATTGTTAAAATGTTTTACAGACAGCAGCAGGACACATGAGAAATGCTGATGGCCTTTTAATATCCCTAAAATAAACTCACTTCTGGGACCTTTTACTGCTTATATATGAGTATGATTGCTGCCTATTCCAAGATGACACTGCCTCCCTCACCTGCAGCTCATTGAGAAAATGCCTTCTCTTTGTGTTTTCTAATGGGCCTTATTGATTATCTTCACTCACATTGAACAAACTGTTTATTGAGCTCAGAGAGATGAAAAGGCCTAAGAACCAGTAGCCAATACTTTCAGTCCCAACTGCCCAGAATCTTGACTTATTTTCTACTAGTGTCTCATTGTCCTCAGTTACATTGAAGTTTTGCTGCTAACTGATGCTTCAGAAAGCTGCAAGTATGTTAAGAACAAAATCTTAGGAGAGCAGCATGGGTTTGCCACTTTGGAGAAGACAGATGTGGGTTTATGGCAGCTCTAGGAGCAACAATCCAGGTGACAATGGAAAGTGGCTTACCATTGCAAGCACTGATAGCTCATTTATAAGGGACTTGCATTATTAGCACTCTCAAGTTGTAATGAGGTCAAGCGATAACCAGAAAGTAAAGCATTACAGACATCTGATGTTAACTGGCATTATTGCCAACTTAAATGCTAGGGATTTGCCTTCCAAAAAGAATGGGTTCAGTTTCTAAAATTCAGGCGAGAGTTACAATCTCACTTTTAAAGGAATGACTAATGGACTCTTAAAAACATATTTAACTCACATATTGCCAAAAGTCATCTTCACTGGAAGAATTATGGCCAGACAAATATTTTATAAGTGTAGATTATTGCTGATTCAACTTAAAACAGAACTCTGGGAAACTGAAAAGTCCAACTATTCAGTGGATGAGATGCCCTATAAAAAAAGCAAACCACTAAATAAGCTATGTGATTATTGGCAGCACGCTGTCCTCTGAAGGAGGCAGAGGAATTGTGACTATGAGAAGCTGGGCTTTGCTTGTTGGGAACAGGGGCAGAATGTGCCTTTCTGTACAGGTAAAGGAATAAGATGGATACAGCCATAGAAAAATTTTAAAAAAGAATCAAGGAAGAGGACGTAGGATCAGGGAAGTTCAGTGGTCCACATAAAGAAGATTCGACTGGGAAGTCTATGTTGTGGGGAGAGAAGAGTTACTTTCCACTGTCCACTTTGGAACATACACCAAGACTGAAAGCAATGGACTGGCAGTACTGGGTTCTTCCTTATAGTCACTTACAAAAGACTGGTTGCTCTTTAATGACCTTTTTTCCAGTTTGTGTGTTCTGATGCCTTTATCATGTGGCTTGGGAATCCTGATTCAGGGCCTCAGAGATGGCTTAGTGGCTTATGATCCCTGCTGGAACTCAGATATACTAGTTCAGTCCCCAGCTCCTACACTGGGCAGCTTATAACCACCTGAAAATCCAGCTAATAAGAAATCTGACATTTTCCCATGGCCTCTGTGAGCATCCTCATTACAAGTAAATAAAAAGAGATATATCTTTAAGATATTTATAGTTGTTTGCTAATTTCTTCAAAGTGAGTGTCACTCCCTCCCAATGAATATTGGGAGCATGTATATTCTAGAAATAAAGGTTATGGGCATGGTGGCTGCTACCCTTGTGGCTAGCCTCTGAGATTGCATTATCATAGAATACTATTGTAAAGGGGACAGGAGAGAACAATTTAGAAACACATTCCGTTTGTTGTGTTTGTTTGGTTAGTTTTGTTTTTGTTTTTGTTTTTGTGCCATTCATTGTATGGTAAATGGACTCAACTCCTATTCAGAGGAATTGTAGCCATCTATTAACTGCCCTTTCTGATTATTTATATTCAATTAAGGAGCACTTGTGAGAAAATGAAGGACAGCATAACTTCAAAAAAAATGCCTTACATCTTAGATAATTGACTATCATCTTGCCTTTATAGCTTTCCTTAACTGATTATTTCTCCAGATGGTTCCTAAAATCTATGATTTTTTTAACCTCTTTTCTTTTTAATGGGTGATTTGAGTGTTCTGATAAAAGCTTATGTATTTAGTTTTCTCAACTAAATTAAAGCTTAATTAGTCAAAAGTCTAGATCTGCAGCACATCTGTGAAATTTGTACAAGCATAATTAATTTTACTTAGTTGCACAAGTAGTGTTTCCATGCAAATAGTAACCTTTCTCATTGCTGACCTCTCAATGTCAGAATCTAGGTCTGTCTCCATTGCCAACTTCCTTCCACAAGCTGAAGCAAGCTTGCATAATCTTATGCATATGTCTCGTCTTTAATTTATAAGTTTTGTCACAGGAGTTAGTAATTTAGTTTTCTTCTGCAAACTCCATTTCCGATTCTAAAGATGTGTGCATAAAAGGTTTACCAGGAAAGCATGCTTTTGTTTCTGTGGAAGCTAAGGAAATTAGAAATATGATTTGAGTCTGATCTTTTAAGTTCAGCACTTCTTATAAAATTACCTAGAAATCTTTCATCCTGTTTGAATGACAGTTAAAATTACATTGATCAGCTAAATGTCAAAAAAGAATAGCTATTATTTTTAAAACCTCCTGATATTTCTAGTATTCCAGAAGAAAGATGACTTTACCACAGACAGTGCTAGGTTCTTGTGTTATGTTGACCTTTACTATGCAGAAGACTTTAGAAAACTGTTTCAACCACAGGATTTATTCCCCAAATGCATACCTTCAGGTTTGATTGACAATTAAGCTTTTCTCATTATTCCTCACTCTGCCTATAGAGTGAAATTATGAATTTTTCTCTGTTTATTTCTTCTCTGGCCATATTACTGGGAATGGGGTGTAGAGTCAGCACATTCAAAAAACTCAGGAACCTCATGCCCAGGATTTCCAGAAAATTCTATCTCTGTCACCAGAGTGAGTGAGTTCACATATTCATGTCTGAAACAGTAGCAAGTGGTCAGGAAATAGCCATTGGCTTGAGCCTGACACTCAAGTCGCCTGTCTGAAACCTGTGGGTTGTGCAGGGAGGCATGGGGGACAATCTGACACAAAAAAAGGTGGTGTGTTGGGAAGGCAATTGTAGAACTATCAGATAGAGCCAATGTACCAAGTTAAACTGGGGCTCTGATGGCACAAGCCCTGGGAACCTCTTGACTTTTACAGTGACTTCTGCCTCAAGACTCTCAATGTTGTGCACTGTGAATCTGCCAAGTGCTTCTCCTAACTTTATTTCTCTAAGGTTCATTAACACTCAGTATTACAGAATCAATTCAAAAGGAACGGATCTTTGGTGCCTATCTTATTATTAGCTCCAGGGCTACGTTCTTTATAATACATAATGAAATCCATGGGATATTTAGAAAAAAAATGTGGCACTTTGCAAAATTGACTTTGGGGGCAATGCATAGCTTAGAGTTGGGAAGAGCAGCGTCTGGTGATTGCATGAACTGAAAAAGCTCTGGTTTGCATACAGTTACCCATAAGCCATTGAAAAAGGAGAGTGAAATTTGTGTATGACTTTCAAAGGATTTGTGAAAGATCAATACCCTTTCGGCCTTGGACAGAGATTATATTGGAAGGTCATTTTTTTGCTATGTGTTTGAAGGCATTGTGGCTGGTTTTGCTTGCTTCTGAGGATAAAAAATGGGAACTGGCTATTGTTAATGACAGGACAGTGCTTCAAGAATAATGAGAGTCACTCCTCTTATTCCCTAAAGATTGGTAGAAGTACATACTGACTTGGTAGATTTTTTTTCTAAATGCTCTCCTTACTATTCTCTTTCCAGAATCACATAGAGCTCATCACTTTGAAAATCAGGACATTTGAATTCTGTAGATTTTGTAGAAAGCTCAGTGTCCTGCATATTCTCTGTCCTCTCCCTAACTCAGTGCATATTGACAAAATGGGCAGTTATAAAGAATCCAGAAAAGGCCTGGATAGCTTTTCTCTGTAGTATAGAGTTACAAAACAGAAATCAGACTTCGAAGTAGTATCCTTTTCGGCCTCTCTCAGCCATCTACTGAAGGGTCTTGGATAGAGCAGAGAACAAGAAATTGATTGCTCCATAACCAAAGACTAAAAATGATCATCAGTGTCTTGCCCAAATTTTTTTGATCCTTCAGATTTATGCAACTTGACTACTGAAGACAGTTAGAAATAGTAAACACTGGGCAGACAGAATAGCTCAGCGGCTAAGTTTGATCCCTGGAACCCACATGATGGAACAAGAGAACTAACTGTTATAAGTTGTCATCTAACCTTCCTTTGCATACTAGCATGAATATATGTGTGCGTATGCAAATACTCACGCATGCACACACATATTGTAAAGTGCATTAAAAACTAGTACCACATCATCAGAATAGAAGCATCCCCCCTTCAATGTGAGTTCTTTAGAGCATGCTTCATTTTTTGAGGTCTGACTTGGGTCTGGTTACAAAACTGACAGCAACTGGGAAAAGAAATATTTCTTTCTTTGTTTTTATCATGTTGTTTAGTCAGTCTTCTCTGTAATTTTCTTTCCAGTCAGTGAGGAATAGGCATACACATTGCTATTAAAAGACATAAATATTTTTGTACATATATAGGCATAAATATATCTACATATGCATAGCTATCTCTGTATGCATGAATGTGTGCATGTGCATACATATATACGATATGTATATGTATGTGTAAACTTACTCAACAAATTAGTGAGAAGCTATAACTGCCCCCAAAACAACTGAATTAGAAATAGAAGAGAACAAAGACACTTTGGCCCTTGAGAGATGTGGTTCCTATATACAAAACTCTGCAATCAAGAGGAAGTACAAGAGCCCATGTGCCATATATGAAGACATTGTCTTAGCATTCTATTGCTATCAAGAGACACTATTACCAAGGCAATTCTTATAAAAGAAAGCATTTAACTTGATTCTTGCTTACAGTTTTAAAGGGTTAGTCCATGCACATCATAGTGGGAAGCATGGTGGCATGCAGTCAGGCTTTGGAAAAGTAGCTGGGAACTATATCATGATCTGTAAGCAGAGAGGTGAGGGGAGGGAGAGGAGGAGGAGAGAGATGGAGAAGAGAAGAAGAAAGAGATTAGACCTGCTGTGGGTTTTTAAAACCTCAAAGCCAACCCACAGTGACACTCTTCTCCAGCTAGGACATACCTTTTAGTCCTCCCCACACACCTGCACCAACTAATGACCAAGCACTCACATACATGAGTCTGTGGGGCCATTTATATTTAAATCACTGCATACTATATTTTACGTCTTCATATTATTAGATTATCAAAGACAAAATTCATCTGGCCAATCTGAAAAAGGTATTTCATTGAATTTTTAGCCTACATTACTGGATCTTGTGGGTTACATCATAGATCAGTGCTTCTTGCTCTGCCTTAGACAGATAATTCAGAGCATCTAGAGAAAATACTATAAGGACCAAGTACATTATCATGATGAACTGAAGGAAGAGAATGTTGATGAAATCATGTATTTTAAATCAGAGAAAGATTAGTGTTAATGTCTACAAGGTTGCTCATAAAAGACTGTCAGTCATGTATGCAATCAGCAACAACATTTAGTAGAAATTTCAGCATGCTGGAGTCAAACTATCTAACAAAGTGGCAAAATAATGACCCAGAGAGAAGCACTCAGGCTCTAAAAAGCAGGATAAGGAGAATTTCAGCTGTGGTCAAGCATACTTTGAAATGATTGGGTATTGACCCTTACAGGAACCGTTTTATGGTTGGCCCATGGCATCTGGTCAGCAACTGTAGATGTAGTCTCAGAGGTATGTTTGACTAAAAGTAGCAAGAACAGTTCCTGTTTGTGGCAGGGTAGGACCCTGATTGGCTACCAGACTGAACATACTTCTTAAGGTTCTGATTGAAGCCAAGCATGAGTCAACATAAGATGGTGGAGTAATACAAGGCAGAGGTCTTAGCAAACTGACTCCTGGGAAAAAACAAAAACAAAAAACAACTGGTCATGTTAGGGTCAGTTCTATTATAAGAGGGGATGGCTGTCTTACTTATAAAATGGTAGTATGTTAGGGAAAGGTACTTTGGCTTATCCTTGGCTGAAGACTTTCCAAAGGACAGGTCTAGCAGAGTCAGGAGGCTATCCAGTTAAGGGAAGTTACCAGGACTTATTGAAAAAGAGAATAAAGTTAATGATAAAATAAAACTGTGCTTTGGAATCAGCAAAGAATTTCCACGAGGAAAAGAGTTATCAACTAAGCAAGAATGTGGGCTGTTTCCCCAGAATGAGTAAGGAAGAAAAACCATAAAACAAAAGAGCAGTGTGATTACTGAGGAAGAGAGCAAATGAAAATTCTTAATAATTACAGCATTCCCATGGAAAGTATTAAATGATGATAACACAGTGACGTATCTTCTGAGTTATGTATATAGGAAGTTCTTATTGAATACTGAAGAAATGTATGAACCAAGCCCTCATATATCCTGGTGGAGCATCATAGCACTATGTCGGCTGTACCATCTTTGTTCTATAGATGTTTACATGAAGATACATTTATGTGCATAATTATGGATATATTGTAACATATAGCATATGTGGAGATCAGAGAACAATCTAGGGTATTGATTCTTGCCTTTCACTTTGTATGAGGTAGGGTCTATTTTTTGGTTCTGCCTATGTATATTCTAGTCGAGTTAGCCTGTAAGCTTCTGGTGACTCTGCTTGTCTCTTTCCCCCATCCCTTTGTAGGTGGGCTGGGATTATAGGTACATATCAACACACACACACATATACACATACACACATATACACATACACACATATACACATACACGAATGCCAGAGATTTGTACTTAACTCCTCATCTTTGTATGAAAGATGCTCTACCTACTGGACCATTTCTGAAACCCTCAAAGATACCTTACAGTTGAAAATATTTATGTTCATCCAGTTTTCCCTTTAGAATCAAGCAGAGGGAAAGAGACTACCTAGGCAGTTTTTTTTTTTTGAAGAAAAAATGAATTTCTAGAATATTTTAATTAAGAAGCAGTTTATCTTCTATAGAGAAAAAAACTTGCTTTCTCATATAGCTTAAACCTTACATCATGTATCTTCTACTAGTTTGTTTCAGCCAATAAATAGCTAAATATAAAATAGAGTCCCAAATGAAAGAGTTATATAATAAATCAAAAGGTTTTGAAACCACCAATGTATAAGACATTTATAAATACTTTCTACAAGGTATAAATTGTTTTAGACATATTTTATCTGCATCAACCAGATAGGAGTAGATAGAAGATACAGAGAGGAGGGTCATGGAAGTAGATGCAGGTTTCACACGTCATTGCTTATATAGAAGCCACTCAGATATGACAGATTCTGTCTTCCTTTGGGCAGTCAAAATGTTGAATAAAGCCTAGAAAACAAAAGTAGATTCAAGGGACATACTTTTTGTAAGATTTAGTGCCTGAGTAAGAAGGTATAATTGAATATCAACTGGCATAATAAATCAAATGGTTCCTCAAATAAGCATGAAGGGTATTCAGATTAATTTAGAATGCCCACTCCTGATGATGGGCTAATACAAACATAGAAACAACCTTACAGTGTAATGACACATTTGAACATGAAGAGTGACATTGAGTTGGTAATCTTTGTCAAGAATAGGACATTTATATAACATGACTAGCTCTCTATGCAGTATAGAGCTCCGTATACATGTTCTTCATGACTTGTGCAGCAGTACAATGATTTCAGTAGTATGTGGTGGTACCACAGGTCATGTTGACTCAGCATAAACATTGTATATGGAATGGTTTTCCTGAATTCTGAACTAAGTTTGGCTTTTATTAACTCTATTAAATCTGATTATCTTTTTTTAGACAGAATCTTGCTAGGTAGCCCACGATGGACTCCAACTCTTACTACAGCTGCCTACATTCTATGATCATAGACATGTGCCACTCTGAATTCTTGTATTCTAAATAAGAATAGACTCCTGAAGGACTAGCATCCTCTCCAATCTTCATTGACCCTTCAAGGATTTGTACTTATCTTCATTGTCTATGGTTTTGTGCTGTCTATTTAATCACAAATTCTGCCTTATGCTATGAAATTCTCTTTCACAGTAATATTCTAACCCAGTAGGTATGGAAACACAGTTTTTTGTTACTCATTATGGATTTGTTATTCTTCAAAGTCTCTGTTTTTTGGAGGTTTTTTTTTGTTTGTTTTTTCATTTTTAAGAAGCAGTAGCAGTTCATTTGCCTACAGACAGTAAGAGTACACAAGATGTTTTATTGAAATTCTTTCTTGTTTTAAGGTTGTGTGTATGGCTATATGTATAAATTATAGGATTTAATTTTCAAGGACAATTTAGCAGATTTTTAATCTTTCAGGAAAATGGTTGGGAGTTGTTGAGTTTTCCACTGCTGCCAGGCTTAGAATTGATCTGTGAAACTTATTGATACTTCCTTTAGATTTGTGTTGGTGTTGTATATGTCCACCAGCCACTCAAGGGTGCTAAGAAGGACAGAATTAAGAAAATTGGGAGATCTGAGATCCCACTAACAGAAGTGCAGTTAAAATGATCTGAAATCCACTGAGTTTCCTCATTTGTGCAGTGAAGGACTTGGATTAGAGGTGATGACAGATGACCAAAGTACTTGACAGACATGTGCCGTGAGGCCTGTCTATTGAGTGCTGACAATTTAAGGGGACAGATCTTTTCACTTGAAAGCTGTTGGAGAATTTCACACTTCCTGAATTTTACCACAGTCCTTGCTACTCTCATTGCAGGGTCTCATTCCTACTCTGTGTCCCTCATTAATGGTTTTCTTCTCAGCATTTTTAGAGGCACATGATAGAGACAAGTAAAAGGCAAAGGAATTAATGATATTTTAAGCTTTGAAATTTAACTTCCTAAAAATTTTGTGTAGTGCTTAGTGGTTGAGTATTTAGATAGCATGTTCAAGTTCCTGGGTTCCATACTCAGCACCAAAAATTAAACAGGAATAACAATGCAACACACGACCTCTGTTCTTCAAACTCTGGACACCAGCATTCAAAAGATGTGTGTGTGTGTGTGTGTGTGTGTGTGTGTGTGTGTGTGTGTGTGTGTGAGTTTGCATCTTTCTGTGTGTATATCAGTGTCCAGGTTTGTGTGTATGTGTGTGTGTGTGTGTCTTTCTCTGTGTGTGTGTTTGTATCTGTGCCCAGGTTAGTGTGTGTATATGTGTGTGTGTCTTTCTGTGTGTGTATGTGTGTGTATCTGTGCCCAGGTTTGTGTGTGTGTATGTGTGTGTGTCTTTCTGTGTGTGTATGTGTGTGTATCTGTGCCCAGGTTTGTGTGTGTATATGTGTGTGTGTGTCTTTCTGTGTGTGTATGTGTGTGTATCTGTGCCCAGGTTTGTGTGTGTGTATGTGTGTGTGTCTTTCTGTGTGTGTATGTGTGTGTATCTGTGCCCAGGTTTGTGTGTGTATATGTGTGTGTGTCTTTCTGTGTGTATACGTGTGTGTATCTGTGCCCCAGTTTGTGTGTGTATATGTGTGTGTGTCTTTCTGTGTGTGTGTACCTGTGCCCAGGTTTGTGTGTATATATGTGTGTGTGTGTCTTTCTGTGTGTGTGTGTATCTGTGCCCAGATTTGTGTGTGTATATGTGTGTGTGTGTGTCTTTCTCTGTGTGTGTGTGTATCTGTGCCCAGGTTTGTGTGTATCTGTGTCTGTGTGTTTGTGAGCATGTGCCTCTAATAAGCAATGAGGATTAAAAACTAGTTGATTAATTGGAATGAATTCATGTGGGGACAAAAATCCAGCTACAAAGGGATACTGGGACATTTCTAAATGGGCTTTAAGATAGAAATGGAAATACTTGTCTCCAGGTACTGTCTCTTCACTTTCATTATTTTGGTCTGAACAAGACCAAAATGGGCCTAATATTCTCAGTCACAAGAGCTAATAAAAGTTGTCTAACTTGGTTAAGTTCTTTTCTGCTCTAAATTGTTAATGATTCAGCATTTTATGTGTGTGTCAGGTGCTCTTGGAGACACCTTCCTTAAAGGTCAGTCACTCTCCAGAAATGCTCAGCATCCAGTATTAAAATTAAAGATCCTGCTCTGTGACCTTGGGAGGATAATTCTTTCTTTGTTACACAGCTCGTAAGGCTGGGGTCTACAGAGGAGACCAGAAAAAACAGAGCACTAAAGAGGTATAAGCTGAAGGGTGAGAAATATGTAGTTGCTACCAACAAGGGTGCAGAATTCTTTGTCTGCACCCAAACAATTAACAACATGCATTCTGTCTTATTTCATCCTCTTAGGACACAGAGGGATCAACCATTCTCATCAGTACATCTCAGATGCAGAACCAGGCTTAGAGAAATGAGGCAATTACCTATCTAGAAGCATTTTCAGAGTCTGCACAATATTGCATGAAAAGCACATCACTATTCTGTGCCACTCTGGTACTCAATGAATGATTTATGCATTTTATTCATTCATGATGATGTTATGATGTGTGACAATAAGTTCACAATAAATGTTGACATGAGATTCTTTTTTGTCACCTGCTTTGGTTGCCAGGATAACACATACACACCTTCTACCAGGGAGAGAGGTAGGTGCATGACATTTTTCCTTTTTATGATGTTGTTAAAAGAGATTGTTTTGTGACATTTATAGACACAATAAAATAGAATAATTTTTTTTGGTGAGCAAACATAAGTCAAATTGGTGACAAAAATAAGTGTAGTCAGCAAAGCAGTAGGCATTGGAAACTAATTGGCCTCTAATTACTAAGATTCATGGGTGGTTGACAAGACTTGTAGGTTTTTATTTCCCACTACAGTCTAGCAAGTACGTAAATCATGTATTGAAGAAGAATGAGAAAAACTAAAAAGAATGATCTTTTTCTTTTATTACATACAGTTTTCTGGTTAGGTTTCTCTTTACCCCACTCCAGTCAAGAAGCATGCTTCCCCATTATTTAACAAAGTTTTAACTATAAATGCCTTATATTTATTCTCTTACCTTTATTCTATGTAGACAGAATATGTCTGTGTTTGTATACATCAGAGTTATTTTGAACAGGATTGAGAACAATTCACATAAGGAATCCTCTGGAATTTGTATTAATACAAAATTTTATCTCTAGTTATGAGTATATCCTTGGTGGATAATAGATAACTGATATTTGATTTGAAAAATGTTTTCATATGTTAAAAGTATAGGATAAATAATCTATAACCAAGTCTATATTATATTCAGAAAAAATGTGTTAGGCTTGATAAGGAAGGTTTTTTTCATACAATACTTGGAAACAATAAAGAAAGACCATCATAAGTTTCAAACTCAAGTGGTAAAAGATTTCCTCTGAAACACTTAGCTAGTTTGGCTATGATGAACTGAAAGAAGAGAGCCCCAGGCAGCTTGTGTCTCCATTGCAGCCTTTGCAGTGTGTTCTTTGGTAAAGTGGAGGATGAAGGTCCCTGCCAGCTCTCTAACCATGCACATCAGAGCCCACCTTTGCATCACTGACTAAGACAGAGTGTATCTTGAACAGTGGATGCTCTGTTCTTTGCTTTTCTCCTACTTCCACTGTGACCACAGTAACTCTGACTTTATCTCCTATAATTAGTTCACAGGGACTTCTATAACCATGCCTTGTGCAATGTCTCTCTCTTTTTTGTTAGTTTTTTATGTAATTTGCTTTTGTTAGTTTGCATCTGTCAAAGAGGTTACCTAAAGACAAATCTTCGGGCCATTTTCTACAAACCTGAGAATGGACCTAGCAGAGGCCATCATCCTAGCAAGAACTGACTTAAAGCTTGCTTCAAACTTCACTCAAAAAAAAGGACTAATTTTCAATATAAGGGGATTATTTAGATTTTTGGTATCCCATGCCAATAGACATACCCATTTGTTTCTAAATAAAAACCAGTTACAAGGCTTTCATATTTATCCTAGTCACTTTATTATCTTGATGTAAGCCTGAGGATCAGGCAAGAAAATGAGTCTATATCTGCTATAGTGTGTGCAGGGAGGTCATAAGCCAACTTGTGAAAATCATTTCTCTTTCTAAACATGTCCAACCTGGGGCTTGAACTCAGATCATCAGCTTTGGTAGTAGGTGCCTTTACCAGCTGGGCCATCTTTCTAGCTTATGTTTGGTTCATTTTAAATGCATCACCATTGAATATAATAAGCCATGAATTGGAAGTGGGGTGTTAAGTCCCTTCATATCTTCTGTGGTGAGGACATAGATTCATCTGCCCTTGTGTTTCTGTTTGAGATACCCTAATGAGGATAACATTTCAGAAAATGCGAAATATAGTAATTTGCATCTTCTTTTGTGCCATCTCCAAGAGATGCAGTCCTGATTCTTGATCATAAGCAATATTTGATCTTTAAATTTCCAGCTAAGAGTCACTTATAATTTCTCTGCCCAGACATTAGAGCAGGCTTCATTTGTGTTGATGATAACATGCATGTCTCTTAGACAATTTACAGGAGACTGAAATTTCCTCTAAGAGGCATTTCTAAGAAAGAATACTTGCCAATCCAATTACATTTTTCACTTCCCATTTCATTTTCTGTAACCTCCAATACTTTTGCTGGGCTTTAAAGAAAAACATGATCTCATGCTATTTTTATATCTTCTCTCAGTCAATGCTAATCTTAATTTTAATGTTCTCTCTCTAGTACCATGTCTTCTATTACTTTGGTACAAGTCACCTTTAATCACTTAAGAATAAGTAGTGCATTATGACTGCCCAAGGCTAGTCTATATTTGTGGGGGGAAATGACTCCATTTAAGAATTAATTTAACAGGAGTCTATTACACATTTTACTTTGGAATTTTACCAGGGTACCTTTCATCTATGTGAAAGCATTTATTATCCAGAAGAAATTCAGTCTAACTTTGGTGACTACTACAGTGAATAAAACCTTCTGAAGTTTCTGGAAGTCTACATAACTCTGGCTGTAATAATCATGTTTAACATGTTCAGAATTTTAGCATTGAAAGAAAAATGAATGGATAGCAGTAATCATTATAATATCTCCACCTACTTTCAGATATTATAAAGCCATTTAGACAGTAAAATGAGACACACGAAAGAGGTTGCTGCTAATATATTCTAAGAGAGCATCATGCTTTGGTTAATGTTTATCTGGTTGTACTGAATGTGTGTGTGTGTGTGTGTGTGTGTGTGTATGTTGTATGTACATGTGTGTACACATAAAGACTAGAGATTATTTGGGGTGGTTTCTTTGATTTCTTTTTGATGTCTCTCCTGAGACAAAGATTCTCACTGAACTAGAAATTCAGAAGTTAGCTAGCCTTGATAGTCAGCAAGCTTCCAGATTCATCTACCTACACGTAGCCCTAAAATTACAGAGGTGTGTTCTTTATATGTGAGCACTGGTTTGTACAGCAATGACTTTACCCACCAAACCCTCTGCCCAGAACCTAGTTATATTGTATGTTTGTGTTCATACCTGCCAGTGATCAGCATAGAGATCTGGGAATAGAAACACTAATCAGACTGTGTTGTATGAGGAAGAATAAGGAGTAAAGACCCCACATATCATTTTGACTATAGGTTGCTGACAAAGAAGGGATAAAAATTAAATAATAGCTACAGGGTGTTGTGTCTATAAATAGACCTTTTATTTTTGTTTATGATGTGAAGAAACTCATAGAAATAAGCTGTGGAGAGAGAAGCTAATGATAGCCAAAGGTTAAGCCCTCCAGCGGGGAGAAAAAAACTAATAGTACTAACAGCATTCCCTCTGTTCTAGCTGCCATTTCATGGTCTTGCATAGAATGGCTTCCATGCCTAGAAACTCCCTCACTGAAGACACCTATGGAGTTAGTTCACTTATATGTGGCTTCGTAACAGTTCCTGGAAATTTGGGGACAAAACGATAGAGAATGTCACGCAGGTCATCTAAAGCTAAGGATGTTGAGCAGTTCAAGTGTCTTTCAGCCATTTGTAGTTCTTCTGCTGAGAATTTCTTATTTAGCTTTCTACCCCATTTTCCAATTGGGTTCTTTGGTTTTTTTGACTTCTAGTTTCTTGAGTCCTCTATATATTTTAGAGATTAGTCCTCTGTCCAATATAGGGTTGGTGAAGACATTTTCCCATTATGTGGGCTGTCATTTTGTCTTTTGATTATGTACTTTGCCTTACAGAAGCTTCTCAGTTTCAGAAGGCCCCATTTATTGATTGTTGTTCTTAGTGTCTATACTACTGGTATTATATTTAGAAAGTGGTCGCTTATGCCAATGCATTCAAGGGTATTTCCCATGTTTTTTCTATCAGGTTCAACATAACTGGGTTTATGTTGAGGTCTTTGATTCACTTGGACTTGAGTTTTGTGCAGGGTGATAGATATGAATCAATTTGCATTCTTCTACATACTACCATCAAGTTATGCCAGCACCATTTATTGAAAATGATATCATTTTCCATTATATATTTTTGGCCTCTTTGACCAAAATCAGATGTTCATAGGTGTGTAGATTAGTGTTAGGGTATTCAATTTAATTCCATTGAGCCACAAGTCTGTTTTTATTACTGTAGCTCTATAGTATTACTTGAAGTTAGGGATGGTGATGCCTCCCAAAGTTCTACTATTGAACAGGATTGCTTTAGCTTGTTTAGATTGTTTAGAATTTCAGGCAATAATCATTTACATCCAATAGCAAAGGCAATCTGGACAATAACATTTCTGCTATTTTTCATTTTAATTCCTTTTCTCCTTCTCTTCTCCTTTCTCAAACCCCTTTCATATATCTTTCCCCACTCTCCTTCATATTTATGGTCTCCTTTCACATTAATTGTTATTGCATGTGTATATGTACTTGTGTATATATATATATATTCCTGAATATAACCTGTGCAGTCCATAAAATGCTAGTTGTATATAAGTTATCAGGTTGTCCATTTGTCACTAGACAACCAGTTCATGTGCTCTTCCCTAGAAATGGCCACCTCTTCCATTCCCAGCTTTCCTCAGTTTCCTATGGTGCTCTATACTGTTGAGGCCTCCTGGAATTTTCCCATCCAGTTTTGACATGTCTTTTGCTATCATCCGTGTTCAACTCATATTTGGACAATCATGTTGGTTTCATTTTATAGCTGTAGCTATTGATTTTACTAGGAGACACAATCTCAATCTTCTGGTTCTTATAATCTTTCTGCCTCCTCTTTTGCAATGTGTATAGATAAGTCACAAGGGCCAAAGGACAAATACTGAAGGATTTTTAATAGTATTACCCAGTTATTGATATTTCACTTAATTTGCTTATTTTTATTTATGTCCCTGATTTTTTTCTTCTTTCTCCTTTTCCTCCCATATCTCTGTGTCTTTTTGTAGCCTTCATCACACCAAGGCTTCTTAAGGACCGAGAGTAAGATGTAATTTGTCTTTGTGTACATTTCTAAATGTAACTATTATGAAATGGAAGAGGGTAGCCATCAAACACAAGGCAGGCACAGTGACACATACTTGTAATCTCTGTATTTGAGAAGCAGAAGCAGGAATATGGAGAATCTGAGACCAGCCTGGGCTACATAGAAAGTTTTAAGTCCGCATATCTTATATAGTGAGATCCTGTCTTTAAAAAGGCCAAGATTTCCTCATCCTAAGTCTGGAGTGGATGCTGAGCTGATCTACCTTAGGACTTCTTGCCCTTTGTGGGGAGGGGATGGGGGGATGGGGAGGAGGGAGACCGAAGGCAAAAAGGGAGGGCTAGGGAGGGGGAACAAGGGGATACATGGTGGTCGGGGGGAAAGGACATTATTATACAAATAAATCTAAATAAATAAAAAATTTAAAATAAATAAAAAGCCAAGACTATTATGTTTCCTTCCAGCACATTAGTTATATATGTTCTAGCCACAGGACCAAGAACACTGATGTATATCTACCTATCAAACACAGACACACTCAAATTGCTGTAAATGTATTCTATAATCTGCAGTCCATATTCAAATCTTATTGGTAAAGGATTCTGCAATTCTCTTCATATTCATTGTTTTTCTAGCAGTGCTTGTCAGTGTAGTAATGCTAGCATTTGAAGCCCCATAGTCTGGCTTCTAAAAAAAAAACATACTGAGGAAACTTCTGGTAGAAGAAAATTTATTAATACACAGTATTAATTTGAAGACCATAGGCATCCTATGTGAGCATTTTTACAATGCCTTCTCCATAAAAATGTTTGCTCCAGCAACTGCTGTGTGAAGATATCATGTAGTAGGCAGGAAGCACTACCTCTATTGCTGGATAGCCCAAGGTCATCGGCAGAATGAATAACTATTACACCCCTTTATGTTTCTGTAATAAGTATTGTCTGTCTGCCATTTGGTTAGTTGGAATAAGAGTTTGTCTGCCTTGTTGATTTTCTCAAAGATCTCTGTGTTTCATTGATTATTTGTACTATTTTCTTTGGTTCTATTTTATTGATTTCAGCACTGAATTTATTTCCTACTCTATACTCCTCCTGAGTGAATTTGCTCCTTTTTGTTCCAGAGCTTTCAGGTGTGCTGTTAAGTCTCTTCTGTGAGATTTCTTCAAAATCCTTATATGGATACTGCTCTTAACACTGCTCTCATTGTGTCCTATAAATTTGAGTATGTTCTGCATTCATTTTCATTGAATTTTAGGAAGCCTTTAATTTCCTTGACCCAGTGGTAATTCAGTTGAGAGTTGTTCAATTTCCATGAGTTTGTAGCCTTTCTGTAGTTTGCGTTGTTGTGGAATTCTGACTTTATCTGATGGTGATCCTATAAGATACATGGGATTATTCCAGTCTTGTTGTATCTTTTGATATTTGCTTTGTGTATGTAGTCAGTTTTAAAGAAGGTTTCATGGGATCCTGAGAGGAAGATACACTCTTTTATGTTTGAATGAAATGTTGTTAGAATTTCTGTTAAGTCCATTTGAGTCATAACATCTGTTAGTTCCCTTATTTCTTTGTTAGGTGTCCATCTCACAGACCTGTCCATTTGTGAGAATGGGGTGTTGAAGTTTCCTACTATATGTATGGGATTTGAGGTGTGATTTAATTCAGTAATGTTTGTCTTACAATGTGAGTGAGTCTTGTATTTGGGGCAAACATGTTCAGAATTGAGACTTCATCTTGATTGGTTTTTCCTGCAATGAATGTAAAATGTCTTTCTTTATCTCTTTTGATTAATTTTAGTTTGAAATCTATTTTGTTAAATATTAGGATAGCTATACTAGCTTGCGTCTGAGGTACATTTTTTGGGAAAATATGTCTCTCTTTGAAATTGAAGTGTGTTTCTTATATGCAGCAGTAGGATGCCACCTGTTTTGGTTTAGTTTTTGTTTTTTTTTTTTCCTTTTTATAAATTCTGTTAGCCTGTGTTGTTTTATAGGTGAATTGAGTCCATTGATATTAAGAGATATTAATGACCAGTGATCATTAATTCCTGCTATTATTATTATTATCTGGTTTTGTTTTGATGGAGATGGGGAGTTGCTCATGTAAGATTTTCTATTGCCTGTGTTTTCTGGGTGAAGATAAATTACTTCAGTTGGAGTTTTCCTTCTAGTACTTTCTATAGGGCTGGATTTGTGGATAGGTATTGTTTAAATCAGGCTTGTCATAAGATATCATGGGATATATTGTCTTCTCCCATCTATAGTGATTGAAAGTTTTGCTGGGTATATTAGTCTGGGCTGGCATTCATAGTCTTTTAGTATCTACAAAACATCTGCCCAGGACCTTCTGGCTTTTAGAATGTCCATTGAGAAGTCGAGTATAGTTCTGATGGGTCTGCCTTTGCATGATCCTTGGCCGTTTTTCTTTACAGCTCTTAATCTTCTTTTACATAGTGGTAAGTTTCTGGTCCTGATTTTTCAGTCTTGCCCAGAGGTTCTGACCTGCAGACCTGTAGTCCCACAGTCCTGAAGTCCCACAGTCCCACAGAATCACACAGATGCTTACATTAATTTTACGCTGACTGACCTAGCACCCAGGCATTTTACTAGCTTGCTCTTGCTCTTAAACTAACCCATGATTCGTATCTTGCTTAGCCATGCAGCTTAGTACCTTTCTCAGAGCAGCAGAGTTGTCTTTTGCATCTGTTGGCTTCTCTGGCACCTCTGCTCTTCATAAAGTTATTTTTAGAGTTGTTTACTTCTGCTTCTTCTGTGTTGGGATGTTTAGATCTTCCTGTTGTAGGAACATTGACTTCTGGTGGTGATATATTGCCCTTCATATTGTTGCATGTATTCTTACACTGCTGTTTACTCATCTAGGTTTGGGATAATTATTGGTGATATTTGTTCTTGTAATTTTTTTGTTGGATGGGTCTTTTGTTCCTTTATTGTCTTTTTCCTTTATTATCTTTTGGCCTGAATGAACAACAGTTCTGGTAGTTAGCTGGTCCTCTGGTTCAGTAGAGCTGTCTTAGCTGAGGTTTGTGGGTGTTTGTGTGTCTAAATACAGCATATTCTCCATTTCTTCTGGCTGCTGTGGGCTTTACTTTTGCATATGATATCTATTCTTTCAACTACTATGGGTTATGCCTGTGCCTGTTCTTTCACCTTTTCTTTCAACTAGTGTAGGTAGTTCTAGTATCCATAGAGGTGCTCTGCTCTTCTTCCAGCTGGTATGGATAGCACTTATGCCTACAGAGTCTGCTGTTCTTCCAACTGGTACAGGTGGTGTTTGTGCCTATAGGGGTCTTTGTTATTCCAACTGGAGTAGGTGGTGCTTATGTAGGGGCTGATGATGTTGCAGTGGATAGAAGGCCAAGAAGAGGATGATGAAGTGAGTAGGTGGGTTTTAGCAGCAGAGTAAATCATGGAAGTTATAGAGCCCAGTGGTTGTCAGGGGTGTATGGTCTGCCAGCAGGTTTCTCAACTGTTTACTTCCTGCTGGACACTACTCCAGAGCAGTGGTGTTCCACAAGAGTTTGGGACAGAGCCTAGCTCCCTTGCTGGGGCTGAGATGGGAGGGGAGGGGCACAGGATGTGCCCAGGGGCTTAAGGCCTAGAGATTGGACACTGTAATTAGGGAACCAGTCACTCACCTGTTGTTCCAACTGGAGTAAATGGTGCTTATATTGGGACTGCTGCTACTGCTGTGGATGGTTGGCCAAGGGGAGGATGATTGCATCAGTGGATTTGGGAGCAGAGTGGGTTGAGGAGGTTATAGAGTTTAGTGGGTGTCAGGGGTGGTGGTGCAGCCTGCTTACAGGTCTTTCACCTGTTGGCTAGTTGCTGGGGACTGCTCCAGGATTCTAATCTTATAAGAAGGTTTGCCAAGTTTTACAATTGTTCATCTTGAGTGTTACTGCCTAGACATCAATGGGAGTGTAACAGGGTAGAACGTATGGCAAATAGTATGGGACTAGACTACATTATTTGCACATACATTCCTTTAATGAGTTTGATCATGTGCACATGATAAATGGAATAAAGGAATAAAAGGAAAACTGTTCCTGATTGGATACTTGCTTCAAGGTAGCAATTTTAAACTATGAAAGGTGAATGTAAGTATTTGGTAAACAGTTGAATTTTTCTAGAAATCATTACTTATGCCTATTTTTTGAGTTTGATTTTTTTTTTATTTTGTATTGGTCATACTATCTCATTGGTATAATCTATTCACTTTATTACATTGGGAAGGCAAGCATGTATATACACATTTTAGAAATGTGGTGACTAAATTCAACCCTAAAAGGGTTGTTGAAGTAAATTAAAATGGCTCACAGTTGAACTGTGTGTTTAATTACTTATCAAGTACAGTTGGGCCTTTAGCATCCAAAAAATTTGTTTCCAAGGATCTAACCAAACTTGAATGAGACATAATAGGAAAAAACTTTGAGTCTCCAATAAACACGAAGACTTGATTTTCTCATGACCATTTCCTAAACGTTACAGTGTAACAATAATTTGCATAAAGTTCACATTGCTTTCGGTATTATATGTATTTTGTATCTCTTAAGTGTGTGAGAACATGTGCACAGACTACATCTTATGTAAAGGTCCAGGGCATCTGTAGATTGTTGTACCCAGAGTGGTCCTAGAAGCAGTACAGACAGTGTACTATAGGTTACTAGGTTGTCTATATAGATATGCAGTATTTTAAGGTCTGATTTTGTACTTTTAGGGGGATATTTAACTTGTTATGTTTTCTCAACTTATTGAACAATAAGCATCAAAAGTAACTGAAAATCCTGTTAAAATAGTTGAATAAATGCAGGACTTCTAAAAAATTACAGATTTTATTTGTTGACAGATAATGATAAAAGCTAGAAGAGTGATGGTTTTATGTCTCTGGTTTTATGTTGGGGAAATGAGGTTAAGAAACACATGGGAGTCAAAGCCAATTATCTTTGAAAATAATGGCAAGACTTAGAAAGATTGGACTCACTTCACTAATAGGTTCTCACAAACACACACCATAAAGCTGCTAAGGCTGGAAATAAAACATTATAGATAGAATATATGTAAAAATCCAAAACCTTCATCTTAAAATATAAATTAGTGTTAGGAGGATAATGAACTTAATATGTACTATTTAATTAAACTTTAAGCTCATTAGTTAGTCCAATTAATTCATCTGATGAGCATCTGAATATTGCCAATGTTGTTCTGAACCTCTTGGAGTGTGGCTTTAAATCTGGAGAGAGTAATTTAATGATACTCAATATCAGTTGTTTACACTGCAAAGTAAATTTGCTATTTTAATGTGTATCAAACCCCTATTACGCTAAGAAAATTTATTCTCATTATTGCTGTTTCTACCTTGTCGACTAACCTGAAAGTAGTGTTTTGTTAGAATTTATGGAATATGTGTCTGTTTTGTTTAAGTAATTGTATGTACCATAAAAGAAAGCCTTAATTTTGTTTTGGTCATGTTTGAAATTCCAGAAGCAATACATGACAAAATCTATGAGTGGATTTCTCTTTATTAATAAACAGTATCCTGGGGAAAGCATGGTGCATTCATGACCATTAACATGTACGTTTAAATACCTTCTCCCTGCTAGTACTATCCATTCAGTACTCCATTGTTTGCTGTATTTTTTAAAAGGAAAATAGGTGAAATTAACTGTATAGTTACAGGTGTTACAATTCTTTCTGTCAATTGCAACCTGTACTGTATGTATGGAGTGAAGTCTTTCTGGTTTAAGGAGAACTCCTTGGTTCTACACACTGAATTCACTATCTATTGTTATGTAACCAAGCGACTTGAAACAATTATAAGAAAAAATCAATTTCTCTCACAGAAAATTTTACTATATGATTCAACAATCTCCATTTTAGATATATCTCTAAAAGTAACAAAAATCAAGAACTGCAAGAGGTTTTGACACAACAGTGTTTATTACATCATTACTCAGAGCAGCCCGGACCTGGAAGTAACCCCAAGTGTCCATTGGCAGATGAAGGACTATACAAACTGTGGTGTATATACCTAAAGAAATACCATCAAGTCCTACTAATGAGATAAATTCTGACCTGTTCTGCAGCATGCATGGACCCTGAAGACTTCCTGCTAAATGGAATAAGACAGTTACAATAGGAAATAACTCAAGATTCTATCCACGTGAACAGGTGACTTAGTGTAACAGAATGTGAAAGGCAGGTGAATTATTCATTCAGATAGTAGAACTGTAGAGGGCTTAGCATATGCAAAGGCCCCCTAGTTAAGTGCTGCCAGCAGACTCAAAAGCAGCAGGTAATGACCTTCTGGGTGGATAAAGCAGTGAGGACAGAGAGAATGGTGGGGGCAAGGTCTGTGTTGCTTGAGACCAAATGTTGGAATCTCTAACTCACAACAAGGTCTGGCTTTTATTCTGAGTAACAAAGGAAGCCATTGCTTCCAGAGAAAAGCTGCGTTCACAGTTTTTAATTCTCTCTCTCTCTCTCTCTCTCTCTCTCTCTCTCTCTCTCTCTCTCTCTCCCCCTCCCCCCACCTTCTCCCTCTCTCTCACTGGCTGTTTTCACAAGAATAAATTGCAGAGAAGCTAGGTGTAGAAAAGGAGAGTTAAAATGTTGTAATAATCCAAGTTTGGAACAGAGCCTGGCAAATTGCAAAGGGGATATGTTTAAAGATGTTTGGGGATGATTTTCTGCCAGATTGGTTACTGATAGTGTGAAAAAATATAGTTAAGAAAATTGTCTTTGAAACTAAGAACAAGAAAAACTTGACAAATGGTCTATTTAAAACAATTATTTTAGCCTCAGCATACCCTTTGTTGAACTTTTTCCATCATGGTCTAAATAAAAGAAGGTACAGAAGCTGGGCTCACCTAGTGGAGAGCAGAGCCTGTCTAGGCTGTATGTTTGTCATCTTGGATGTCTCCTCAAAGCAATGGTGGTTGATTCCTGGACCCCACTACCCTTTAATTTTCTGTTCTCAGTGGAAATCTCCAATGTAGACATCTGCATTCAATGATAGTCCTGGTGTCTCTTTGGCCCTCTGCATTCCCTCTGGGTCTCCAAGACAACCACTGCAGTAACCAAGTCATATGTATCTGAGGCTTCAACAAAGCCATGTCAAAGTTAAAACTGCTGTGCTATTGGGACAAACATTGCAGAATCTTAACTTTTTAAGTATATACTTTATATTTTGTATTTCTTTATTTTCATATTTAAAAGACATGTAAACATGAGTATTCCCTTAAAGCTTGCAGTAGAAGGGCTGGCAAGGCTAGATTTAGGAAGGATGAGAGATGGTACTATTCAGGCATCCATCCGTCCATCCCTCCAGCCATTTCATGACACATTGTGACTTGCAAAGCTATTTTTTTTTTTTTAGTAGTGGTGACACTAGAGTAGCTGATATTTTGAACATGGCTTAGAAATAAATTAAAACTTGTTGGAAGATACTATTTCATCAGTATTCTAGCCATGATATTACTAAATATATGTCTAAACTCTGAACCTCAGCATCCTCCTCTATGAAGTGGACAAACAGTACTCCCAGTCTCTTAAAATATTTTGTGTGACACACACACACACAAAAAAAACAGACACAAAGAAAATGTGTTGTATGGAGCACAGACTGGGCATAGACAAGGTATGTTCCAGTTTGCATTTGTGACTAAGAAGCAGAAACAGAGCCAAGCCCAGGACTGCGGTGGTGAAACTTCCTTTCCCATCAGAAGCTGAGGGTAGGAAGTGAGCTCCATGTGTACTACAATGTTTCTGGAGTTTGAGATGTCACATAAGTAACATAGGTAACAGAATAAATTAAAAATAAATAATAAAATCTTCTGGATAGTCTCTCTCCTCCTTTTCATGTGACATCAGTAGAAAATAGTTTCTGCGAGAAATCATAGATGTGAATATCTTAGTGAAACCAAGTATAAGGAGGTATCAAGAAAAACCAACATAGAAGTCAAAGGCGTCAGCCTTGTGGCTTGTATAGAATGTTCTAGCAATTCTGGGTATGTTTAAATTAAGGAATGAAGGCTATGAAGTGAGAAAATCTTTTAATACAAAGCAAAGCTGCCTTGAGCACTCATTGCTATGTGCTCAACTCTAGGAGAAAATAGGAAAGGAAACAGCTATGGGCGAAGGCTTCTCAAGTATTTGGGAGGCTGGGCACAGGGATGCCATCATAGAGATGTTTTTCTGAAAATCACCCAGAGACAATTGTGTTGGGTAGAGATCTGGTTAGATGTAAATACATAAATATCTATTATTAATGTTTTTAACATTCTGAACTTTTACATGCTACAAATATTTGGGTGATTTTAAGAAGCACACATCGATGTACATGTAGAATCAGAGTGGTTTAGACTGGAAAGGATTCTACAAAGGATTTAGTCAGAACTGTCAGAGAACAGAGCAGAAAGCTAGTCTACTAGCAGATTCTAGCCCTACAATTTAAGCCTCTGTAACCATGCACAGAGTATGGAGCTCCTCCATGCTTGGGGTGGAGAGGGGGGGTTGGAACCTGTTTCACATGCCCGCAGCTTTTGTCCCCCAAAGAAATGAAATCACACGCTTATATCTTTTATACTGTTTGGCCCATATCTTAAGCACATTACTAGCTAGCTCTTTCATCTTAATTCAACCCATTTCTATTAATTTGCTCACCACATGGCTCCCAGACGGTGGCTGGCCAGTACCTCTACATGTCTGTTCTTCTTGGAGGTCCGATGGAGACTGACTAACTCCACCCTCCTTCTACCTGGCTGCCTCTGATTCTCCACCTACTTCTACGGTGCCATTCAGGGGCCCAAACAGTTCTTTATTTACATCATACAGAAAACATTCTACCATACTTGTCCATTAGGATGGAATAATACTAGCCTGTTTCTACTGTTAAAGATTGTTAAAAGACTGCTGTGAAGAGGTGGCACATGGTTTTATTCCCATCACTTGAGAGGTAGAGGCAGGCAAGTCTCTATGAGTCTGAGGCCAGCCTCTGTACAAAATGCGGACACAGAGAAACCCTGTCTCAAAAAAAAGATTATTAAAAAGTCAAACAATGGAGTACATATAAAATACTATATATGAAGTACTTTTATACAATATTATTACAAATATTTTAAATAGTTTTCTTTAACTCCCATAAGTTGCCCTCGTGTACAGATTTATGCTCCTTTTGTTTAGTCAAAGCTTCTAAAATAATAAATGCTATAAATAGCCATGGTAGAGACTAGACTCAAACCCAGTTGTATCTCATTCCATAGTCCATGTTATTGCTCCACACAACTGATGCTTATTGGTTACAATCTAAATATATACTCTGTACTTTCCAGACATTTCCCTGTTAAATTCCTATGTCTTTGTCGGCTCTTAACTTTCTTCTGCCTAAAGGAGCCATTTAAAGACAAGTTTGCTTGCTGGTACAAAAGACTTGATGGGGTTCATTCGTGTTACCCTAGTGCATAAATAAAACTCAGAGGTCTATTGAGATGTTTCCACACCTAAGTACCAAGAAAATGAGAACCAAGTCTAATGGAGCTAATAGGTCTTCATTTACCTATAAATCACAGCTAAACTTCACCAACAGTTTCTACCTACCTTTACCTCATGGGCCAGTAGGTTGTTACCTACACCTAAAAAATGTTTAAGAGCTACGAAGTGAGGGAGAGGCTAAAACAGAAAGCTCTAACAACCAGGGAATAGGTTTAACTAGCATTAATTAAATTGGAGTAGAAATTCTTCCCTGCTAAAATCAATAGTACATATGTTCATAATGGGAGTTAATTTATCTGCTTTCCAAATTCTATTGACTGAAATATGCAAGTAACATGTGTCTCTCATCTAACCTAATGTTGCTAAAAGCAGTTGATACATAAGAGCTTTATGGACTTCTAATGACTATTGTATGACAAGAGGAAAATAGTTGTTAGATTTTAATCTGGTTAATAAGAATATCCTGATCACTAAATGAAGCATGTTCATCACCATTCTTATTGCTGGGACAAAATGCAGATCAAAGCAAATGAAGGAAGGGTTTATTTGGCTGCATTTAAAGATAATCAGGTCATCACAAAGTGGAAAGCATGGCAGCATCTACAATCAGGTAACAGAATGACCAATGCTGGTTCTCCACTCACTTTCTCATTATTTTCCTTTCTCTTCATCTTGAGTCCCAAGCCCCTAGGTTGGTGCTGTGAACATTGAAGGTGGGTCTCTGGTACACCCAGACACTTTTCTCCATGGCAATTCACATCACATTTAAAAATTCCACATGGTGAATTGCTGTGTTTAATATAACAGGCTGCATCCTTAAATGATAAGCAAGAGCATCCTGGTGTCTGAGTCCATAAAACTTTTGCCACAGGTTCTTGCCTTTAATGTGGGCACCCATAGAAGAATTTTGACTCAAAATACTAACTCCATAGTAAAAATATAATTTGAAGTCTGAAAGATTAACCACATTACTCTCTTGAAACTTGGGACACATGTTTGCCACTCTAGTTTATCAGTACAGGAGCTTTGATGAGTGGAGCCAGATTCCTGGTGGGAAGTCAGCAGTCTTTGTACGCTGCTCTGACATATTGTAGAGTTTCCAAGTCACTATTCATCTTGTCATAGAAATCTAGCACGGAAAGTCATCCCAGAAGTAATAGTGCAAAACACAGATATGCTGTGGCCCTAGGATATCCTTTCTTTTTCAGAGACATGTATATCATTTCTGCTTATGTCTGAAAAAGCGGGGTCATTGCTCCAGTATTAGAACAGACCAAGTGGGTTTAAAAAAAAAGTGTATTCATTTAAATCAAGGATTAAAATCACATTATTACTTCACTTAAGTTTATGACCAATCATATAAAAGAAAAAGTCTATGAAATTGTCAGAATCAAAGAAGTATGGCAAGAAACTATAAGTGTGAGAACTACATGGGAACCGAGATTTCCTGAGGTGATAGGACTTCCATCCTTTGTTTTTCTTTGGGTCCAAGTTGTTTATCCTGTGTGTGCACTGACAGATGCATGCTTGTGTTTGTGGTAAGTATGTACTATTGCATTTACAAAAGTCAAACATATATAACTGCCATAGGCTTCAAAAGCCAAAAAGGACTAACAAAAGCATATCCTTTTTATCACTGGCATGAACAGCTTTCTTGTGTCTTCTAGGGTCTCTGGTCTCTGTGGTTTCCTTGATTCCTATTCTACTAATAACTGTCAAGAAAAATCTCATCTAGGGCTGGAGAGATGGCTCAGTGGTTAAGAGCACTGGCTGTTCTTCCAAAGTTCCTGAGTTCAATTCCCAGCAACTACATGGTGGCTCACAACCATCCATAATGAGATCTGGCACCCTCTTCTGGCCCACAGGCATACATGGAAGCAGAATGTTTCATAATAATAAGAAACTACATCTTTAAAAAAAAAAAAGTTAAAAAACAAGAAAAAAAAAGTCTCTTTTACCAGGTCGCTTTTGACCTCTTATGTTTACATCTGCTTGCTGTCTGTCCTGTATGTGTATAACACTGTATATGCATTTCTGTCAAAGCCTTTCTTGTGCTGTGTTGTAGCCTCTGAATGCCTGTCTTGCTCTTACTAGACTGGAAATGTTTTAAGAACTTACTGTCTTTTTCTTGAGTGCCTCTTATGTGCAGACTCAGAGCCAGGGCATGGAGATAGAACCATGACCACATGTTAAATAGTTGTCTAAAGAAGAAAGTAAAAGGTAAATTAAAGCTAAAAGCCAAGAGAGGGTAATGTCCAGTGTCTTATCTACAGAGATGTGCTAGAAAATACCTGATTGTAAGCCTTCAGAGTTCACATTCTGTGAAAATGTTCAGTTTCTCATTCTTATATATTCAGTGATAGTAGATTGATTTTTGAGGTGTGTTCTAAGCAATTCTGTGAATTATGCTTTCTATTAAACTATACAGGTAAGTTGTGCCACATTTAAATGAAAACTCTATTATCTGATGCTTTAGTGCGTAGAGATAGAAACAGACCAGGGGAATAAATCAGATGGGTTCTGATGTCTAGTCTGAGACCATGTGCCTGAAACTGTCATGTGATATATCAGGGTCAGGGCACAGATTTAGATCTGCATAGGAGATGGAGCCATAGCCAGAGCAGAGAGGAAAAGCACATTGAAACACTCTTTGCACCAAAGTTTGTTTGTTTGTTTGTTTGTTTTTTCAGAATGATGGAGGGATTTGAATTTAGCAAGACATAAAACCCATTTAAAGTACCAAGAAATCATTCTGTAACAAGGAATTCAGATTTAGCTGGCAGTGACGAAAAAAAAAAAAAAAGACAACTAAAAAATTAAAAGACATAAGTCCTAATTCAAAGACTAATCTTGTAACTCTTGCAAACTGCCACCCCCTTCAGACTTCATTTTCTCTCTCTGGAAGACATAGGGATTGCTATGCTCTGAATTTAGTCTAGATGTTTCCTAAGGAGTCCAGACAGCATGGGAGCTGTCATTGAGTGAGATGATTTAAGATTTAAGGGGAAGCAATGGATGTTCTACAGATTACCTGCAGCAACCTCAGATATGTGTAGCCTAGAGTCTGGGTGGAGGCAAGAATACAGTGAAGTGGGGAGCAAAATCTTTGAGTTAAATTAAATGGTTTTTATTGTGGTTTCATTGTCACAATACCAAAATCAAATCAAGGTTTGCAAGAGTGATTCAGAAAGGTGCATGGAATGTCAGAGTGAGAGAAAATGTCTGATTAGGTCCATCTGGGATTCCCCTGGAGGAAGTAAGAGTTAACCTGGGCCACCATGGGAGGGAGAGACTTTAACAGGTGGTTGTTGCTGAGGACTGGTGTAGACATGGTATATGCCTTAGACATGCTTTCAAAGAAGGAATAGGTCTTCTCAAGTAGACTAGTGGATTCTGGTGATCTGTTATGCATATTCTCATTTATGGAGCTCTGAATGATAGCCAGTCTTAGTGCTAAATGTTATTTTCATATATGATCCCACACAGCATGCCACACTACCCAAACAGGTGGTTTTCATTATTCTAGCAATTACTGAAAGGGTAAAATGGAGATGTAAGAGAGAGAGAGAGAGAGAGAGAGAGAGAGAGAGAGAGAGAGAGAGAGAGAGAGTTTCCCATGCACATAGATAGAGTCAGCTAGTATGGAGGATCTTCTAAATTAATGATGAAAAAGTATTTTAATTATGCAACTTGTCTAAGAATGTTTAAAAATGATTTGCAATTCATTGTAGCAATGATAGGGTCACTTGAATTTTCTAAGTTTATAGTCTCAACTGAATCTGAAGCCTTGAAAAATGCCTGGACATCAGAAGTTGGGATAGAAATTTAGAGATGAAACTGTGTGGTTTTGCAGAGGGGTAGGCTCCAGACCAGTCTCAGGTTGCCTTCTGACTGTGAGATTCATGCCAAGACTGCTAGCATCTCTGAATCTCTATTTTACAAACCCATAAAAGAAAATGGTGAAGATCAAGTAGGTTAATATTTAAGTTTAATACAAGAGATTCATAGCTCACAGTAAAATTACAAAACAAGTGACTGACTGTATGACTGTATAGATACTCTCACTCTGGGTCGAGAATGTCCTGGATTCAGGTGTAAATGCCTGTGTTTTTGCAACTTTTTTTAAAAATGCATGAGATCTAACAAGTGAGCTATGATTCATTTATTGCATTCTTCAACAAGGGACATTATGGCCCTTATCCTCATAATATTGCTATATGCCTAAATAAAACCAAGGAGGAGGAGGTACCTTTTGAGCATTCCACGTCCTACAAGTGTCAGCATTTTGCTGAGAGCAAACTCCTTCAAGGGATGCACTTCTTGACTGTTCATGGCTTGAGGGTGCTCCACCTGTAGAGGGATGACTTGGAAGTGTTCTCTTCTATTTGCCTGTCATTACTTTGGATCCATTAAAGCCATATGAGCATCATCCTAGCAGTGCAGAAATACATAGTTCTTCCTGAAAGTACTTCAGAATAGTCAGCCAAGTTAAGTGACATCAATTCATTGTTTTTCTTTTTATCATTTGTCTAGGGATGAACACACCAAGTAAAGTCTGCTTTTCAAATGGTGCCGTGTATGAGCAGTCAGGATTGAGCACTCCAGAATGCTTAATGGGATCCAGGATCATAGCGCACTAAGAGGAACATATATTGTCATATCAAGAATGAGCCTGTCTCTCTTTTCCTCTTGTATGTGCTCAGTTCAGTTCTGAATGTTTTCATAGTGAAGTGGGGAACATGGAAGTGTGTGAGTCTGTGTGCTTGGGAATATGACAGCTCCAAGTGGTTATTTAAAAGAACAGGCTGGGTTTAAGTATAAGTATAATCAGTGTGTGATGACACTTCAAGGTTGTGGAAATTCAGATTTCCTCCCCATGCACTGTGTTAGACACTGGCTACAGAAATGACTGTTGTCTCTATAGTCCTACACCTTGCCAGATGATTAATGTGCTTTGAGCTTAAATAATTGGGAGAGGTGGCACCTCAGGGAACGCTAAGCATATTTTTAATTGCTATATAAATATGTCATTTCCTTGCTAATTCAAGTTATGCATGGGAGGTTCTATAATACCAGAGGGCCTCCAGCCATGATGTATTATACCTATAAGCTGAGTAAAAGGGCTAACAGGGCCCAACTGAAGATAAATATTCTTTGCTAACTCTGTCAGAGCTGATGAAGAATTAGATGTGGAAGTATGGTGCTACTTCATAAAAACAGAATTATTGTCTGGCATAGAATAAAGTCTATAAATAACTTTTTGAGACATATGATCAAAAATGTATTTTCAGTAAAAAACAAACAAACAAAAAAACAAATACTATCCAAAAAAAAAAAAAAAAACAAACCTCAATCCCAGGAAAAACGTTTCTATATTCAGGAAAAGATACATTTTAAAGAGGAAATGCTTACTATCTTTGGCATAAATCACAATTGAGATGTCAGACAGGAATGTCCTACTGTGCACACTTGTGTTATGGTCCAAACCTGATCTCATTGGTTTTGATAGCCCTGAAAAAAACTTTCTTCCCCTGAACTTCAACTCATCTTTTGTCCTCTCCATCCTAACCTGTCATTTCAGAGAGGAAGGAAGGAATGATGAAAGAAAGGGTTATTCTAAGACTTACTAGTTATGAATCAAGGCCCAGGTATCTTCTCAGGGCCCATCTGCAAGAGCTATGAAAATGGGCTTCGTGTCTAAAGACTCTATATAAATTCTAGAAAGGGCTCACACTATCACCACCTTGAGATTCTAAACTAGCAGAATAAGTATGTGAAAAAAAAATGTGCATGGTGAGAAATTCATGACACGAGCCTGAGAACAACATCTGTTATTTAAAAAGCTTTCATTTAAAAGTAGTTCATTTAAACACATTTCTAGCATAGACCCTGGTTTTCTTTAACAGAATGGCAATCAATAGATTAAATGTGGAAGGCAGATTAATTGAACAGGTGCCAAAAAATAGTATAACTTTTGATGAACCCAGAGGTCTAATGTGGACAGTAATCAAATTGCTATCAGATGGGCCCAAACACTGATCATTGTTTTATCTGCAAGGGCCTAGAGGTATTCTTTAATTCAAAGCAGAAAGGAATCAGAAATCAATTAATGACTGATTGCTGTTTCTCCTACAAATTGATTTTGAGTTTGGCAGTCTGAAGACCCCACTGTGCCAGAATCCATGTCTGGACTATGACAAACTACAGCCAGGAGTGTGGATCAGTTAGTTGGACACATTCTTCAGCTACTTCACAAAAGGTCTCATTTCCTCCTAACAAAATAAGTTTAACTTCCAAATTGTCTGCACTCTTTACAGCTTTTGTAGTATTATGGGATTTTATTAGCCTCTAACTTTTAGTTTTCAAGGTGTGTGTGTGTGTGTGTGTGTGTGTGTGTGTGTGTGTGTGTGTGTTGAAGGGGTGTTGTAGGTATCCACATAAGTCAGAAAGGGTGTTGGATCACTTGGAGGTGGAGTTAGAGGTAGTTGTGAGGCACCTAAGCTGAGTTCTGGAGTCTGAATTCCTGGCCTCTCTGAAAAAAGTACATGCTGTGGACCACTGTATCATCCCTATGGTATTATTAATCTACAACATTCAGTATCCCCCCAAAAATCACAGAGACCCAGTTGTATCATAGGTGTCTTAAATGTTGGTAGAAAGAGAAAATCTAAGATAGTGTTTTTTGAGATGTAGAACACTGATATAAGCACTGTGAATCAGTATCTCATATGCTGTCTATTATGATCTTATCAGTGTGCATTCCTGAAATCCTGAAATATTGGCTTGACTTTGTAATGAGCATGGGAGAGATGAAAAGGCAAATCCTTATTGAGAAAATGTTTATCTACTTACAATATCCCTCCTACCAGCCTCCGTACACATACACCATCCTATACCTGAGGTCCTATACTTCTTAAACCTCCCTCCTTAAGCCTCTTCAAAGATGACCCTACTTAGTCATACTTAGTACAGTCTCATACTTAGGAGATTTTTGTTGGCTATCCACTCTTGAGAGAAAAGGAAAACATTGTTCTTTAAGATATAACTCCACCTGGAACTGTGCCAAGAAGGGTTTGGACAAAGTGGGCAGCTGACAGAAATGTGTACTCCTCATCCTTCTGGAATAAAGAAACACCCATAAATCCTGAGTTTTGGTAATTTGGCTCCTTATCCAGAGAGAGGATGCCTATCCTGGGAGACCTTATAAGATGAAAACTCATGTTCTAAATGACTTTGACTTACTTCAGAGCTCAGACTTTGAGGGCACTTGTATGTTTTCTTTACCCACTGTTTGTCTAGCATCACAGAAGATCGGAAACCAGGCCAAAATTATTTGCTTTTTGGGTAGCTGAGTTATTGATTATATATATATATATATATATATATATATATATATATATATATCCATGATTTATTTGTGATTAAAGTGCCTCCAACCAATTATAAAGTATTGTCTTTTGTCTCTCCATCTATTCATTCACCAACTTATTAGTGGTTTTTGTTGAAAGTGGACAGGAGAAATCAAAGCATGGGGTCTTCTCTGCTGAAGATTCCTTCTTTAAATAGTAGGAGCAAGAAGGCAGTGATTTGTAAAACATTGCCACAGCTTTCTTCCTATGTTATTGGTTGGGCCACCTTTTAAGTCATTGTTTGTGTCAGGTGCATTTTATAAACTATAAAAGTATTGTAATTGGCCCTGGTCTGGAATTGTGCTTCTTTTAGCACCCCATATATTCAATGTATTCTCACAAATTCCTCATATTTAGGTAATAATGTTATGCCATACAGATTAAGAATTTACTCCTTATGGCTTCTGCTTTACACTCCAAGACACTTGGCCTCTGCCTTGTATTACCATTTTCATGCAAGTGTAAAATCAATGGAGTCGAAGTTGCCTATGCCTTTCCCCCAACTCCAGTTCCGCAGCATTTATTGAGGTCTCAACACCAGACACATAACGAAAGAGTTTTTAACCTCTGCTTGGCATCTTCTAGGTGAGGTAGGCACAGAACACATGATCTAAGGGGATCTCTGGAGTGGGAAAGTATGCTGTAGGAACTGGGAAGACCTGCATGAGTTAATGAAGAATAATCAAAAAGTACCTTTGCTGTGTAATTGATGCACCCATACTATTCTTACAGGCTGTTTTTAAATGGGCAGTGGAGCCAGATCAGTCTACATCATATTGATGCAAAAACCACAGCTCTCACCTTAAAGGAATAAGAGATAGTTTATTGTACTCATTTTGAGTGATCATTTAGGTTTATCCCAAATCTCATACTCCAATGTAGAAGTGGTTTTATTGAAGCTTTTATAGTTTTCTAAAACAAAGTCATAAATCGAGGCAAGTTTAAGATGCATTGGCAGGTCCATCAGAGAAGCAGGTACAGTGAGATTGTCAGGATGGGGTAGTTACTCCACAGAGGTAAGATGCTGTCTGGTAGCTTTTGTATTGGTAGAAGGTTGCTTGCAAAGTCAATAGATTATAAAAGGTTGTTATTTACTGTCTCAAGATGTTAGTTCTGATACAGAGGTAGGCAAATCATGGCTTCAGAACTGAGACCAAGATAATAAGCCTCTGGACCTGCAACATCTGCATCTCCCATAGTAATAAATTTTCAATCAGCCAATCAGTCTCTTCAGATAGATTCTTTTTGGGAGTTTTCATTCATAATCATGAGAACCAATTGCTACATTTTTAGTAAATTGCTTCTGACCTGCTTGTTAAATAGATACCTTATTTATTTAAAATTAAATTATTTTAAAACACCCTTCAAAAAATTCAAAAGTAAAGTGATGTTCAGATTCCCTTGTTCTTTTTCATATAACTAAATCATAATAACAAAAACAATAACCAGAGAAATAAAAAGCCAACTGTAGCCATTTTTACATGGGTGTGTCATATTCAAGTATGTGTAGAATGAGTGTTCTGATTAGCTTAAAGAAACCATTAACTGACCAATAACCTGCTCAATGACTGAATTTGAATATAAAGTAAGATAGATATGTCAGTAAATAACTTATGAAATTATAACTTACTACAATTTATCAGTTTTAATACATTGAGTATAGACTTGTGGAAAATATTTGGAAATCTGTCTTACCTACTTCACAAAAATTTCTCCTTCATGTAATCCACGACGTTAGGAGCAGCCAATCTCTTATTATCCCAGAGCTGGAGCTGGTATTCTGTAAAGAGAGAAGGTAGAGCATTGATTTCTTTGCATGCCTTTCAGTATGAGACACAATCAAATGCAGTAAGTAGCTAAGTGTTAATATTATTTGTATTTAATGTGATTGATAATAATCTTAATATTTTTGTGTCCTTATTATAGACATAATTTGGAAAGTACATAATGTGTTATGTGATTTTGTATTTATTTTTAACTAACATTTGCCCATGTGAAATGATGTATATTTCAATAAATGTTAGTTGTATAATTTTTTTTTAAAAAATTCAAAAGTAATATTCAAATTTCATCACTGATTATTTGTATTATAAACTAAGTGGTGGTATTTAAACTTATTAGTGTATTCTATCTGTGAGACAGACATATGATGATTTGCTTGTATGCATCCTTTTCAGGCTTTATTTTTAATATCCTCAAAGTTACAAACTATGGACATCTATACTATTGAAATAGGCCACTACTGCAAATCAGGGATCCCCTCCCCCTGGCGAGTCCACTGTCAAATAGTTACCCGCAATGCCCCTTCTTACTTTTTGACCCCTAGAATGTCCATCTGCTCACCAATCAGGCTAGGACCTATTAACATGATGCAGACCAAACAGATAGGACCCAGGTGGTTCTGAATATTGAACCAGCTTTGCATATGCCCAGTTTTGTATTCCAAGCCTTTCACTTACAAAATCTCAGGTTTGGCTACTCAGAAAACACACCGATGAGATATGGTTCCTGCTCTCATAAATCCCATACTCTAGACTTGGAAGACAGATGTGTGTTAAACAGCAATTATTCTGATTCAATGGTGCCTTGAGAGTACAGAGAAGAAGATTTGCATTAGGCCCAGGGGAGAAATGCATTGAGGAGGCAACATGAAAACTTGAAACCTAGTGGAGTGTACTGGTCCTCAGCAGGCATTGGGGATCCTCAGTAGACTGTGACTTAGTCATGCCCTCATGAAGAATAGAGAGCTTTTTAGGGGAGGATAGAGTCAGTGGTAAACTGTAACTGGGGACCAAATTGTAATAAGCAGTTATGAGCCAATGATGGCGTCTTAAGTCATTTTATAAGTTAAGCAAAGATCCTTTGTGTGTTTTTGAAAGTATTAACTATCACGTTTGCAAAAGAGATAAATTAAGACAATTAACACCGTCCCCAAAATATTAGAGGAAAATTCCAGGTTGAAAAATTGCCATGATCTAGAGGTAATAGGAGAAAATGTAACATAGAAATGTCATCATAGAAACATAGTGATGCCATCACTGTATACACCCATAGAAATATTGTTACTTCATATGACCACATCATGATGCTAATTCCTTAGGTGACCTGCTTCCCCTTTCTACAAATATTGTTTAAGTTTATATTTTACAACTGTGACTACTCTATTTAGTGACTAAGTCTGCTTTGCTTCATTCATAAGGTTGATGGATGGAGCTCTTGCAGATGGATTAATCACCACACAAATATACCGTCTCTAAAGTTCTGCTATAGGGTACTGTAGGTACTGTAGAGAAGGCACGGTTGGTGGAGTATTTGTTCCGCAAGCATGAGGACCAAGTTTGATCTTAAGTACCCATGGCTGAAAGTGTATGTAACCTTACCACAAGGCAGCAGAGAAAAGAGAATACCAGGGTCTCCCTGGCTAGCCAGCCTACCTGAAACAGTGGACTCTAGATTCAGTGAGAAATAACTGTATCACAAAAATAAAAACCAATTAAGAAGGCATGTTCTGTGCCATGATGGCATATGCCTTTAATCACAACACTCAAAAGGCAGAGAGGCACGGGATCTGAGTTCAAGGCCAACCCGGTCAGTTTACAGAGCTTGATCTGGGAAAGACAAGGCTCCACAAAGAAACTTGTCTCCAAAAGAAGGAGGAGGAGGAAGAAAGGAAGGAAGGAAGAAAAGAATGAAGGAAGGAAGGAAGAAAAGAAGGAAGGAAAAAAAGGCTTGCTGACTTAAACCTCTGTCTTTTAACAAATACTCAGATGGGCAGGTTTTCCAGCACAAACATTACTCACACAGAGACATTCATTCATTCATTCTCCTTCTTATTTCTTCCTTCTTTCTTTTTCTCCCTCTTTCCCTCTCTCAAACACACACACATGAATTTATATAAACTAAAAAACAGGCTTTATACTAATTAATCTCAATAATATTGGTTTGCCAGTGGAATTTTCGCCCTTCTGTATGTAATTCACTGAATGGCAGCATGTCAGTGACTGTTGTGAGCACATGCCAAGCAGGTGTATGCACACATGATGCAATAAGGTGAGGACCAAGCAAGCAGAGACAGCAAAGACTATTTATTCTGAGTTTGCTATAAAGAGAAAGGGAGCCACCCAGTCACCCTTCACTTATGTTTTGATAGAGACTCAAAGACAAGGAGAGGAGAAAATGTAATAATGAATAAAGGGGAGCCAGGATTTAAAAATGCCCCAGTATAGGATTTCTTTAGATGGGCTGGAGCATCCTGTATGATTATTAGGTGAGGGTACATATTTGTGTTTCTCTGCTTAAACATGAATTAAATACATAGACAAAGGCTTGGAGAAGCTGCCACTTACTAATGAAGAAAACTCTGATTATTGGAGACAGGATAAACATTTTGGATTCCCATAAGAGACAGCAACTAGTGTACTACAACTGGCTTTGGGGAGGCTTTCCTAGAGATGGAGTTTATGTTTCTGGACACACTGTTAAAACTTGTAGGTCCAATGAAGCTTTGTGTGTGTGTGTGTGTGTGTGTGTGTGTACATGACTTTATGTGGAATCTGGGAGATGAGCATGCGTGTGCATACATGTATATGTCTATGTGAGCCAGAGTTTAATCTCAAGCCCTGTTCCTCCTCAACATCTGTGGGCCTTGTGTTTTGAAAAAGACAATCACACTAGCAAATGTACCTTGCTATGACTGGGATGATTGGCCAGTTAGTCTCAGGAATCTTCCTGTCTTGATCTTCCCAGATTACAGGAAAAGGAAGCATGTACTGTCATTGCCCAGCTTTGTAAAGGTGTGTGCAGGGGAGGTAGGAGCAAGAGAAGGGGCAATCAAACTCTACTCTTCACACTTGCCCAGCAAGTATCTTACTCTTCCTCAGGCCCTGCTTTGACATCTGTTTATCCATTGTTCACTTATAGGCCCAGACTTTCTACATCTAGACCCAGATTTCTCAGTGATTCTAGAAAGAGGCAGCAGGACAGAGAGCCCAGGAGGTCTGTGAACAGCAGAACCTGGATTCAGATGTGCATAGGTTAGTTTTCAAAGCTCATCTATTGACAGACCATTTTGTACAGAGATGCACCTTTTTCCAGACAAAAATGAAATTTAATGCAGTCTCTGATGTAGCCTGTGAGGCAGCTTGACCACAGAGCCTCTCTACTCGGCCACAACTTTGTTAGTCAGTTCCTCAGAACAACTATTCCTACCCACTCATGGACAGATGAGAATTTAATTCAGGCATAGCCACAAAACTTTAGGAATGTGTCTATTTTATTAGGATTTGGACAACTCAGAATAACAAAAAGAAACTATATGACCATGGTGAACCTGATCCACAAAGCAGACACCCTGAAAGACTGAGGCTTCTAAACTTTTCTCAGGGCCACAATCATTACACCCTTGAAAGTATTTAATTTCATCTACACAAGAGGGCACCTGAGTGGGTGGAGAGAATACACTATCATGTCACTCATTCATATCTGTAACTTCTTGGTTTCTCTGGAGTACTAGAAAAAATGATTAATTTCTTGGGAAGGAAGCCAAGAAAATCACGAAAATAGCAAAAATGTCTCAGCTGCAGTTGTAGAACACATAAACTTGTCAGCAGAGTGATGAGAAAACTGTCGGGTTTCCCCTCATTAGCAGTGAAATATTTTAATACATGTGTGTTTGGTAGAGGGGTGTTGTTGCAGCCTGGAGAGTAGGCAAAGGGCTTTGGCCTTAGGTAAGCAGGCCATTAAAGTGACTGTTCCAAGATTTTGTTGAGCCTCTCAGGCAAGAGATGCTGATCTCTTCACCAATCATATTGATTGTCTACTATGCAGTGAGTGTTCTCTGGTGTGTTGCATGGTAGGATACTTTACATGGTGTGACTTCCTGACCTCCGGCCTGTGGAAGCTGTTTCAATAAACATGCATGCGTTAGAGATGGGAGTGGAAGGAACAGAACATGTTCTTTAATAACAGAGGTAGTTTTTACAAATGGACACATTAGGATGTGCAGACCATTCTGCTCAAGGCTGTGGAAAGGGGTCATCCCTAATTGGAATACTTAAATTGGACTATTTGGAGAGATGCAGTGTGAATATCTTAGTCAAGGTTACTATTGCTTCAACAAAACATCAAAACCAAAAAGCAAGTTGGGGAGTAAAGAGTTTACTTGGCTTATAGTTTCATATTGATGTTCATCATTTAAGGAAGTCAAAACAGAAACTAAATCAGAGCAGAACCTTGGAATCAGGGGCTGATGCAGAGGCCATGGAGGGGTGCTGCTTACTGGCTTTCTCACTATGGCTTGCTCTGTCTGCTTTCTTATAAACCCCAGGACTACTAGTCCAGGGATGATACCACCCACAATGGGCTGGGTTCTACCCCATTAAGAACTAATTAAGAAAATGCCTTACAGCTAGATCTTATGGAGGCTTTTTTCTCAGTTAAGGTTTCTTCCTTTCAGATAACTATAGCTTGTATCAAGTTGATCTATAATGAGCTATGACAGTGCTCTAGTTATGAAGGAAATATTTAGTTTGGCTAATAATTTGAAAGTACAATCCATCATGGTGGAGAAGACCTGGCAGCTAGAGTATGAGGCTGCTTGTCATGCCATATCCACAATCAGGAAACAGAAAGAGCTGGATGCTGGTGTTCAGTTTGCTTTCTCCACTTTGTTCAGTCTGGAACCGCAGCCCATGGAACAGTAACCCATATTCATTCCTTGGATAAGCTTTTCTAAAAACACTCATGTAAAATCATCCAGGATATATTTCATGGTGATTCCAAATATAATCAAGTTGGCAATGAAGTTTAAATATTGCATTAACTTAAAGCATCTATAAGAGCTAGGACAGAGCCAGGGCTTAGCCTAACTAAAGGTGTTGACTTGAAAGCTAAACTACTAAGCACTGTTTTTCACTGTTTCCCAGAAATAGAGCTCAGAGCCAAGGACTGTGATTATACCTTGGTGGTAGAGCTATTTACAATATCTAGCCAGTATTAATCCCTAGGTTCACTCCAAAGTAAACTACAAAGCAAAGGAGATTGGAGGGTTTCCATTTCTTGGTGTTCTGATGAAGGCTTTAAACTACATACACAGAGCCTAAGATGGTTTGGGAGGCAGCCAGGGAGAAGGAAGGGATGTTCCTACAATAGCACCATCCTGCATGGGATGGAATCTGTTATAAAAACAGTGCCAGAGAGACCTGTAAGATCTTCATGAGAAAGATGATTCCAATAAAGTGTGGTAAAGGAAGAAGTTTAAATGAGACATTTTCTTGTTTATGGTTTTCATTTTATTACACAAACCAACAAACATTTCCTGTGAGGTATCAGATTCATCTTTTAGACCCATATATAGTCTCACATCATGTGTCCTTTTACTTTCATTTACATAAACACTTAAAAATATAACAATCAATTCCTAGTATACAGGCTACACAAAATGAATGTAGTTCACAGACTCTAATCTGCCAAATATTGCCATAACAGACCAACCCAATGTTCAGAGAGTGGGAGTGATTTGCCTAAGGTCCTAGAACTCGAATTTTTTTTAAATAGTTTTGTAGAGCTTGATAATCGAACTGAGTGGCTATTTGCTAACTATGTGCTGAAATGGTAGATTCTATGTACTTTGTATGGGAGATACATGTACACAGGATGAGAGAACACAAAACTGCCCCTTGGGGGTACCTTCAAGACTACAAAGAGACAAGACTTGGATGCATAACAAGCTCCCCAGCAATGCAATGCAGAACCCTCCCTATACCTAAAGGAGTATATAAATCATCCCAGCAAAAGTGACATTCTAAGTGGTGAGTTCCACATAAACATGGGAAAGAAGTGACTCTTTTGTTGTTGTTGTTTCAGTTTCTAACCAAGGGCAGGGGCAAGTTTGATTAATGTCTGGGCAGAAGAATCTGTTATTTTCTGTTTCCACTGTCTACTGAGAAATGGTTTTGAATCTGTCCTGAGGCTGCCAGAGTCAAGATTTAGTAACACACTGACCTTTTCTATTTGGACTAGAGTCCAAACCACTTTAATCCCTTTGTTAAGTATTCCTGGGTTTGAGAGCTGACTCTATTGGGCAGATGTTTTTCTCTCAAGGCACTGCCTGAAGGCCTCTTAAGGGTGATTAGTCCTTCTGGAACTCTGGGGTCTGTGCTCAGCCATGTTCTCTAGATGCACAGAGCTGATAGACTGTGATAGAATGACTAAGTTGATATGGGCTGGGTAGACCACCAAAGCCATCTGTGTCCTAGAAAGCCTAGAGACCCCAAGAGCTTCTCAGTCCATCTAGCTGGATGCCTCAGCAGTCTAAATCTGACAATGGAGAGCTGGAAGATTCCTAGAGAATTCCTGACCTTAAGTCAACATCAGAACCCAAATCTGAAGCCTGATGAGTCAGCAGCAACAGAAATAAACATGTGCACCAGCAACAAACAACACCAGACAAGGACAGGTGATTATTTTTTTCTCAGACATATTAATATCTGAGTCCTCTGGAGAGAATGATTTCCTGGAGAAGGGTCTTCTCACCCTCAGTTAATCCCTCATAGACCTACCAAGAGATGTGTCTGTTAGTTGACTCATGACCCTAAGAAGATTTGCCCTCACAGAGTCCTCTTTGTAACATACAGATCTCTCCCCTAGAACACCTGACTATAGAAAGAGAGGGGATTGTGAATAGGAATGATTGAATTATTTGACTGGATACAATGCAATTTAATGTGATATGAAGGGAACGAGAAATAAAGAACATAGAATGAAGAGTAGGGGGACAACATAAGCACACCTCCCCCAAGACTCTGGTAAACACTACAAAGGTGTGTTCCCAAGAATAACCCAACATAGACTTCCTGACTGTCTGATGCACAGCAACTGATAAAGATTTTATCCAGCTTTGTAAGCTTTTGATTGATAGAGTGCTAATAGAGTGGAGGAAGCAACAGAAATGTCTAGAAATTACACTTCTTTAGCCATGCAAATTCAGTTGACTGTTACAACATGTGGACTTGTAGCAGACAGATAACCCAATGCATACTCTGTGACCATGTCTCCAAGATGTTTTTATTCAAGTGGGAACAGTGGTATTGCACAAATTCTAGCTATTACATGTAGTTATAACCTTCTTTCTGACCTTTTGACACAAAAGGAGATAGGTGGTGATATATTTTACATTTAATAAAAATCAGCCTGGAATATCAGAGGACAGAATCATCTACAGTCAAGTCATGAGGGTCTGAGAGTGGTTATTCACGCCTTTAATCCTACCCCTCAGGAGACAGAGATCCTTCTGTATTTCCATGAATTCAAGGCCTAACAATCAAGAAGGTGTAGCTTACACCTTTAATCTTAACTCTAGGATTATGATGCAGAGTTGAACCAGGAAGTGAAACAACTGGACTGGGAAGATGTTTGAGGTAGTACAGAGCAGACATTCAGGCACTCTGTAGGAGTGACCAGTCAGGCTGAGGACTCTTGAAGATAGTATTTATGTTGTTCAGCCTATGTGGTTGGTTGAGTAAAAATTGACTGTGGTCTGTTTTAACTCTCTGATATTCCAGCTTTTCTCTAATATTTGGTTCTGGGTTTTCATTAAATGTACCAACTAAGTTCATGAGAGATTTTTTTCTGATCTCTAAGAAAAATTAATATTTGTTGGCTACTATGTCATATTTTTTCTCATTGGCTACTATGACAAAAACTCATGAAAAAAGCAACTAAAAGAAAGAAGAATTTATATTGGCTCAAAGTTTGAAGGTACAACCATCATGGCAGGAGCATGAGGCAACGGGTCACAAAGCATCAATAGTCAGGAAGCAGGGAGGGATGAAAGCTGGCACTTAACCATTTAGCCATTTATAGTCAACCTAGGACCTCAGCCCATGGAATAGTGCCACTCATATTTGGGGTTCATCTTTCTACTTCAATGAACTCAATTAGAAAATTCCCTACATTCCCAGAAGCTTGTCTCATAGGGGATTTTGTATCCTGTGATGTTGACACAAATATTTACCACAATGCTATCATACATCCATTACTACTATGGTACTACATCAACAAAGATGAAAAGATGATTTCCTGACTTGAATGATCTCAACAAATTAGGACAGATGGTACTATTTCTCTAGATACAGATCTGAATTCTTACCTGAAGAGTCACCAGTATTCTTCTTTACCAGTTCTCCAACTACCAACTTGACTTCTGCAGTTAAGTCACTGAACCAGCACCTAACTTTGGAGGGTCAGAGAATAAAGGGACCTACAGGAAAGTAGGATTGCAGAGGTATGTCCTGAACTTGACTGGGTAGCCTTGGAATGACTTTCTCAGAGCCTTTATACACTGTCTGCTTGAAAGCATGCCTTAGTGGAATCATCTAGCGACTACTGAAAATAGATACCTGTCCTGTTGACCAAGGCTCCAAAGAGAAGAAAGGACAAGAAGGACTTGCAAAGCGAACTAATGGCCCCAAAATGATGTTGAATTATCCATTACTTTAATATGGCCTCCCTTCCTTCTATTCTGCTTGATCTTCACATATCATGCCTTCTGAACATTTGTTGTTTACTCATCTTCTTCCTAAGACAGTCTGTTCTGAGGAGGAAGAGGTTATATCTGTCAAATGTTACCAAAATATTACAGGAATGTGCCACATGTATGTGACACAATAAGCATTAATTCCTGTCACTATATGTTGACAGTTGTTCAATCTATTTTGCTTTTTTTATAATTTGATATAATGATTTCTGATCTATAACTAATGAACTATAGAATTTATAGAATTTAATAGTTGTCATATGAACAGAAGTAAAAGAGCATAATATATATGAGCAAGAGTGACTTTAATATTCATATTTTTAAGGACTCTCTTCAATCTCTTTGCATCAAGAGCAGGTGACATAATTCTCAAATTGTGATACCTGTCAGGTTCATCCTTAAGTTATAAAAACATATATTGCCAGCTGGGTGCAGCAGGTAATACCTGCAATTTAAGCTCTCATGAGGTGAACACAAAAGCATCAGGCCAGCCTGGGCTACATATTAAGGTCCAGGCCAACCTGCATTATATAGTGAGATCCTGTCTTAACAATAGTACCTTGCTAGATTTCATTCTCAGAATTAATAACTTAAGGAGGCTGCCTGAAAATTCTCACTTTTAACAAATTTTCTAACCATTCTATTATTACTTCTCTAGATATCATTCTTCTTGAACTGCTATGGAGGTATGATTTTGCCTCTCAGAGAAAAGAAATGCACTTTCCATCACTTCACAAATACATTCCACTGAAGAAAACCTTCTTAAACCTAGAGTTCTATCAAGTTAGGGATGCTGACCTACTTTATACTCAAGTGCCAATGAATTATAAATTAGTATATCTCATTTAAAAAGGGACATCTGGACCTTTGAGAGCATAAGTAATGTGATAATTTTGACAGTGTTTAGACTTCATTCTAAAATAATAACAGAATTGTGGGTATCAAAAAATTTAACCACCCCTCTTGTCCTAAAGTTGATTTGATTCTAACCTATATTGCTTGGAAAAGGGCTGTTTACAGCACAAATCAGAGACATTACTCCTACTTAACATACTTCCCATGCTCCGTATCCACAGCTGTGTCTGTTTAAATACACATTGCTTGGCCCTAACAGCAGGCTTTTTTGCCTCTTGGACTTTCCTGTGATTTAAAATGTGTTATTTATAATTCTTCTGTCTTGCAAATATTTGAAAGAACAGATGTGAACCTAAAGGAATAATCAATTCTGCTAATATTGCATAAGTATGAAGAGCTACATTTGGGTCTCTGTGCTTGAGATGTTGGCATAGAATGAATTGCCATATGGTCATCCTGAACTAAATGAGATCTTATGTTTATGGGAAAACTTACGACTTAGCTCAGCAGTTATTAATTTATTAGACACTATAGGTGAGGAACCAAATATGTAGGAAATATTTCTTGAGCTCGTTTGTCTTATGAGCTAATTTGAAGTATGACATACATATGAGGTAATTGAAGTTTCCAATCTTATTTGCATAGTAGCTAAAGCAAATAAACCAATATTCAGAGTTTGAGGACATCACACAGACCTATTGAATCAGCTATGAAGAAGGTATGTCAAAGAGTATGCATTATTAACAAGTTCCCAAGTTGATGCAGATGAGAGCTGCATGTCTTAAAGCACCATGGATAGTTTAAAAGAATAAAGCTGTCATGTGCATGGTTGATGTAAATGGTTAATCCACACATTTTGTGTATTCACTCAATTCTGAGTGTGTGCTGCCAGCTCTTGTTCCTTTATTGGTCAATAGGATTGGGTGCTGTGTTGAGCCTCTGTAGCATAGTCACACAGAGCAGGCTCACTCAGAGGACAGTCCATAAACACAACCAAGGAACATGGAATAACATGTGAAAATGCAGGACCCTATGACAAAGGAGGTCAGTAGTGGACTCCACCAGCCTGAAATCATATACTGGTGAGATAACCATTAGCTAACAGTGAGTCCTGGCTTAATGACTCCATTTAAAAACATTTGAGAAAATAATGCACAACATAAAAGTAGGTGTTTTCAAGAATACAATAGTATTGAGTGTACGCATATTACCACTTTCCATCTCCATCTAAAATACTGCACCAAGTTAATGAACATTCAATGTTTCCATCTGCAGTCACTGGCAACTCTTCATTCTGTCTGTCTTCATGAGTTTGACGTATTGGATATAGTGTATATACACAGAATATACTGTGTCTCTTTTCTGTGTCTGGTTTATTTAAAGTAAATAAAATCTTCATAGTGCACTCTTTTGACATCAAAAACATTGCTCTCATCTTAAAGTGAATAAGAGATAGTTTAGTGTAGTCCTCTTTTAAGTGATCATGGCCCTGGAACACAGATTTAGGTTATCCCTAATTCCATGATCCAATATGTAAGAACTTTCATAGGGTTTTTACATTTTAACAGAACAAAGAAAGTCACAAATTGAGGCAAATTTAAAATGCATTGGTCAGTACACCAGAGAGGCAGGTATAATGAGCCTGAGAAAGCAAACTGTAGGCCTATCATGTTATCAGATGACATCTTTAGCTCTTAGATTGGTGAAAGTTAGTGTTCTGTTAATAGCTTCTAAAATGTTTTTATTTATCACAAGTTGTTAGTTCAGATACACAGGGGCCACTAAATGGCTGTTCCAAAAGGCTAAAACTAGCCCAAATAAAGTAATTAGCCTCTGAACCTACAAAGCTCCAATCTCCTCACAATACTGAAATTCTAGTCACTCCATCAGTCTCTGAAGACTGCTCACAGTCAGATACAGCTTCTTTTCAGAAATTTTTGTTCACAACTCTTAGAGCATTTGTGGGGATTCAAATCTTATGGAATAGCTCATCCCATGCATAAATTTCATTTTTCCTCAGCCATCAGTGTCTAGTGAATGCATAAGATATTTTAGATTCCTGCTTCCCAGTCTTCTTGGGGTAGCCCTAAAGTGATCACTGGATCATATGGTAAATCTACAAGTAACTGAAAACCTATGATATTTCTCCTTGGCAACTGTTGTTTTATAATCTTTAATACTGGGAAGAATAGATAACATTTCCTTCCTATAAGGATTTTATATGTGCTCATTATAACTGTTTCAGAAACTTTGTTTGGCTACCTCAATGTCATGCTATAGCACCAGGCTTCAAACCCACAGACTACCCCATCCTTCATTTCCCTATCTTCATCCTCTATCTGCTATCCATAGAGGACAGCAGAGCATCACAATTCAGCATTCAGGGTCTAGCACCAACATAAGAGGCTGCGAACTCCAGGTCAAGATGACCTATAATGTGTGCCTCTGAATCAGCCTTTGTTGAATTTTCCATAATCCTGTTGCCATACTCCAAAGCAAGGCTTATGGTTTTAGAGAACTTGAACTCTGCTGAATTTGAGCAAAGGCCTAGGGCTAAGGCACTAGAGAGTTTTAATCTTTACTTTACTTCCTATTGTGAGGCAGCCCCAGGCAGGTCATTTAACCTCCACATTCCCCCCTATTTCCTGACTCACTTTAAGATAAGTAATACACAAGGACAAGCAAGGTCTTTTGAGTGGTATAAGCACTCAGCTGCAAAAGATTTGAACTGCTTTGTTCCGTGTATTTGTGACAGCATCCAGCACCACAGCCCAACTTGCAGGAACATTATAAGAGATACTATGACCACAACAACTCTTATAAAGGAAAACATTTAGTTGGGGCTGGCTTACAGTTAGAGGTTTAGTCCATTATCATCATAGTATGCATGGTGACATGCAGGCACACATGGTACTGAAAAGGAGCTGAGTAGAGAAGAAGCTACATCTTGATCCTGCAGCAACAGGAAGTGGTCTGAAACAATGAGTGTGGCTTGAGCGTATATGAGACCTCAAAGCCTACCTCTACAGTGACACATTTCCTCCAACGAGGCCATACCTAATCCAATGAGGCTGTGCCTCCTAATAATGCTACTCCCTATGAACTTATGAAAGATCCCAACCTCAAAATTTCCACAAGGCCAATTAGCTGGGAGTCATCCTGCGGGCAAAGCCTCAGTATATCAGAGAACCGACAGTCAGGAATTATTTGGACAATTAGCAAGGAGTCATCCTGCGGGCAAAGCCTCAGTATATCAGTCAAGGTTTCTTAAAAAGATAAAGAAGGCCATGGGAGGGTGAAGAGACCGGGAGTGTCTAATCTTAACACAAACCAAATGTTCACAACACCTCCAGGATCAAAAACTTTACAACCTTGCCCCAAAGTTAAACCTCACCACATCACCCCTTAGCAGGAATTTTATATGTAGTTCAAAGTAGCTTATGAAGATATGATATATGTCTTTATGATTAATCTGATAAGGCTCACTGTATAAAAAAGAGAGAGTGTTCTTTGTAGGCGCGCTCAGTTAGCTGAAGCTGCTGATCGCCCACAGGTGCCTGTGTATTAAAATTACCTCGTGCCATTTACAGCCTGGTCTCTGTCTGAGTTCTTGAAGTTGGGGTATCTGAGGGTCTAGAGGCCAATCACATTCAAACTACCACAGATACATTCCTTATAACTTCCTAATAACTGGTTGTGGTCTTGCAGCTTTTACAGTTAAATGTCCAGTCTCTACAGATGATGTTTCCCAGTTATCAGGGAAAAGATAAAAATTACCAAGAAAGAAGGGACAGAATGTTCTCTGACACTGTTACTTCCCCTGGAATTGTGAGATTTGAGGCCATAAAATATAAAGATTTCCTCCAGTCCCTTCAACTGACCTCTTGGAAGCACCATAGTGTGGCCTTGTCTCCACACCCATGCTGTCTGTCCATACTGTCTTTCGTGCAGAGTCCCAAGAGTCTTAATGTTTGTCCAGAAAGCTGCAGTTCCACAGCAAGCATTACTGAGGAATGTGTATTTTCTTGGAAGCACCATAGTGTGGCCTTGTCTCCACACCCATGCTGTCTGTCCATACTGTCTTTCGTGCAGAGTCCCAAGAGTCTTAATGTTTGTCCAGAAAGCTGCAGTTCCACAGCAAGCATTACTGAGGAATGTGTATTTTCTGGAAGGCTGGTGGTGTGCTGCCAGAGAGAGGGGTTTTTCCTTTCCCTCCCACACCAACGACCTTGACGTTCATGAGTCCTGCCTTCCTTCTTTACTGTGGGACTCCCCACTGCTGGTCTCCCCTGGGACCTGAGGAGTCTTTGGTTCTTCCCTCCTGCTTCAGATCTCTTTAAATTTAAATCCCATCCTTGTCCCAGAGGACACTGAGCAACTGTCATTCCAGTTCTCACACCAGCTGGCTTCTCATCTGTAGCATCTCTAAGAAGATGAGAGTAAATTATATTGGTATCTGGGGTTTTTTCCCTTAACTATGTAAAACTTGGCTTTTATAACAAATATTTTCGTCATCTTGTTGATAGAACCCGAACAGCATGAAATGTGTCACATGGTGACAGAAGGGATATGTGTGACTTTTCTGCTCTCTGTCCCTGTTATAAAGCTACCAGGATTCAGATATGGCGGGTATACCATGAATCACTTCTTTATTCCTAGTCACCCTAAGAGCAGCCCTCTAAACACTATGCATTAGATTTCTATCCTCTTAATTACTTCATACTGGGAATAAAAATACATGAGTCTTTAGGGGACACAAGTCAAAACATATTCAACCATGACCACAGCTGTGAGTCTGATTTTTTTTCCTTCAGTAATTTCTACACATAACTTCTAAAATAATTTAGTAGACAACATTATACAGACTGAGCAAGTTGTATTTGTGTGCACAGATGTGTGTATTATGAGGTCCAAAAGAAACTCCACGTCCCCAAATCTCAAAAGGCAGAGGAACAAAAGGCTGTCCATGGTGCCTATTAGCATTCCAGAGTTCATGTTGGCTTCAGGCTCCCTCAGTATCACAAGTACATGTTACACCTTTCAAAGTCTGTACTAGCATACTAGTTTTCCTCACCTCCTCCTCTGCCCCAAATCCCCCCAGCTCATGGACTTCCCTCCTCTGTGCTACTCATCTTCCTGACAACCCTGCTCTTTCTCTGTCAGCCACCAACCTGCTTTCCCACAATCTCTGTTTTCCCAACTCTGATCTACTCATGCTTTTCTATGACTAGGTCCAGTCTACTGGCCATGTTTAGTCCCATTTCTCCCTTCTGTCTTTATCTTCTGACCATTTTATGTGTTGTTCCTTGACTTCTCCTGTCTTTAGTTGGTCTCTCATTTCCTGATTTTGGTTGTATGAATCTCCCATAGGCTCATGTGTTGGTACTTGGTCTCTAGATGATGGTGCTAATTGAGAGGTAATGGAGACTTCACGATGTGGTTTCTAGTACCAGGAAGTAGATCATTGGTTGTGTGGGGTCATGGATTGCTCCTCATCTATGGCAGCCTCCTCTGTCTGCTTCCTCCATGCCCTGGAGTGAGCAGCCATGCTCCTCTCCACATTATGTGCTGTGATTTTGTGCATCATCTTAGTCTGCGACGGTGTAAGCCTCCTATGGACCATGACTTTTGAAAACATGAGCTAGAAAAAAACATTCCTTCCTTTAAATTGTTTATGTTAGGATAACATTCTCCATCCCAATGTGGTTACCTTCCTCACAGCCCAGCCCTTCATATCTAGGGAGGAAATGGAGCCTACTGAGGGAGTGCTTAGGTCCAGATTCACTGCTGGCAAAGAGGATATCTAGCTAAGCCCTGGGGATTTTATGTTTTCACATCTCCAAAACAGAAATAATGGTCACTGTGTTTCTTCTGCATCTAGGCTCCATTCCTGGATAGTATCTCCCCCAGTGAATGGGGCTTAGAATTTATTGGCTATAGAAGAAACAATTAAAAAATTTTTAAGACAATAATAAATTAAAGTAAAATTTCCTTTACCCTTTATAAAGAAATAGACTTGTCTTTGACTCTGATGGTAATTTCTTGAGTAACAATTACCCTCTTCACTTCGCTGGGCTACATGACAGAAACAACAGCCATATATTCATGGCCTTGATGCTCCATCCCTTATCTATATATGGCAGCCCATTTCTCCTCTGTCTTTCTAAATCTTTCTCCAGAAGGGTACTAGAGACTTGATTTTAAATCCTATAACCCTTGTTGCTTATGGTACCCCTTGTTATTTCTGTAGTATTTTATACTGTGAAATCTCCCTTTTCTGAATTATGGTGGACATGTTTCTCATTATTTTCTTCAAACAAGGACTTTGTTCCAGTTTTCATGCCCAAACACACTGCTTTAGTTTTCTGTGCTTCTGACATTTGTGAGCTCTGAGCCATTCCTTGCTTCCATTTGTTGCTTCACCACCATCACCAGACACTCCCGAGTACTCATTGGCAGCCTACTCTTTTCCATTCCCTTTATTTTTTTCTCTCTTGTCTTATACACATTGACTGTGTTGCATTTTTACCCTGCCCCAGAATAACTCTGAGCTTTGGTTTCTTTATCAGCAATAGGTATAATCACCATCATCATCATCATTATCATCATCATCATCATCCCCGTCAACATTCCTTATCCGAGAGTGATTGAAAATATTCAACACAACAGCAGATAGATAGTCCTATACATTTGTACAATGATAGTTGATACATGTTAGCTATTATCAACCCTCACCACTAGAATGCTCACATTAGATTATTTGTATTGGCACAAGTGGCATTGTTCCCACTTTAGCCCTATCCTTAAGTTCACTTCCACTTTCCCCGCTTCTCTGCTCCTTATCCCTGCAATGGTTAGGGCAGCCTTACCATTGCACTCACTACTGGGAAGATTCAGCAAATGTCATCCAGGAGTACAGATTTCAAATTATTGGACCTCAATCTGAATCCTGCCCCTAAGGAGTTGAATAATTGTGATCTAACGTCTGAACCTCTTGTTTTCTCCATCTATGGTGATTGATAGGTTTGTTGTGTATAGTAGTTTAGGTTGGCAGCTATGCTCTTTTAGTGTCTGTATAACTTCTGACCAGGACTTTCTTGCTTTCATTGTTTCCATTGAATAGTCAGGAGTTATTCTGATAGGTCTGCCTTCATAGGTAAGTCGACCCTTTTCTTTTGCAGCTCTCAAAATTTCTTCTTTGTTCTTTATATTTTGTGGCTTGTTTATTATATGGCGGGCAGACTTTTTTGCGGTGCGGAATCTATTTGGTGTTCTATAAGCTTCTTGTAACTTTATAGGCATTTCCTTCTTTAGGTTGGGAAAATTTTCTTCTGTGATTTTATTGAATACAATATCTGTGCCTTTGAGCTGGAAAATCTTCTCCTTCTATTCCTATTATTTTCAGGTTAGGTTTTTTCATGGTGTCCCAAATTTCCTAAACATTTTGTGTTATGGCTGTTTTGGTTTTAATGTTTTCTTTGACTGATGTATCTATTTCTACTATTGAGTCTTCCACTCCAGAGTTTTTCTCTTTCATGTCTTGAATTCTATTGATTGTGCTTGTATCTCTAGTTCTAGCTCTTTTCTTGAGATTTTCTATTTCCACCTTTGTCTCATTCTGTGCCCTTTTTATTGCTTCTATTTCAATATTTAATTCCTGGAATGTATCTTTTCTTTGTTGGTTTTCCTTTTCTTGGTTTTCTTTCAAGGATTTGTTCATCTCTTCCAATTTTATGTTTGTATTTTCTTCTATCTCTTGTAGGATATTTTTTATATCCTCCTTTTAAGGCTTTTATAATCTTCAGAAAGGTGTTTTTGAGGTTGTTTCCTTCTATTTCCACTTCATTGGTCTCTTCAGGTTTTGGTGTTGTAGAACTACCAGTTTCTTCTGATGTTGCCTTGTTGTTCTTTACATTGTTATATGTATTCTTGCACTGTTGTTGCCCATTGATTCAGTTGTTCACACTTAGTCAGCTCTTAGTCAGGTGTGGTTAGAGGGCTTGTGTGTCTCCTGTCTGCTCTGAACATGGAGTCTTCATGGTCACTGACTGCTCTGGAGACAGATCTGTGTTTCAAAGGTGTTTGTCTGTTTATCTATGATGAAACAGTTTGCCCTTCAGGTGGGGTCTGCTAGGAATGGCTGGGGATAGACCATCCCAGTTTTGGCCTAGGGCCAGTCAGCTAGCTGAGATTCTGAGATCAGGACTCTGTGTATGACCCCAGCCCCTGGAGAGGGATTCTCTTTGTGGGCAGCCCAGGAGCTGAGGTTCCCTCAACTCTAAGTTTGCTCTGGACCTCTACATTAATTTATAAACAAATTGTCTTGAACACTGATTTCCATCATTGGTTTTATTTTAAGACATATTTTTTGATTTTTTACTTTAAATTTCCCACTAGGGTGTCTTTTTCTTCTGTCTTGTTTTTCCTACAATACCAAGATGCTCATTGATCATGAACAATTAGGGTAAAAGGGTTAATACACTCTTTTGTTGCCGTTGGTTTTTGTGGGTTATTTGTAGTGTGTGTGTGTGTGTGTGTGTGTGTGTGTGTGTGCATGTGTATGTGTGTGTGTGTTTATGTGATGTGTCTTCATGTTTGTGAGTACATGTGTTCATATAGGTACATGTAAGTGAGAAGTCTATAGGCTAATGTCAAGTGTCTTCTGCTGTTCTCTACTTTATGTTTTGAGAAAACTTTGGTCTCTCAGTAGAGCTCTGTTCAGAGCCTATTGATTTGTCTAATCCAGACAGCCAGCTTGTTTTGTGGATCTCCTATCTCAGATTCTGGAGGTCTAGGGTTACTGAATAGAGCTGCCACACCACCCAGCATTTTTTAAGTCCTAAGAATGAGAATTCAAGGCTGGAGAGATGGCTCAGCAGTTATGAGCACTGACAGTTCTTCTGGAGGATCTGATTTCAATTTCCAGCATCCACATGGCAGCTAACAACTGCCTGTAATTCCAAGATCTGATCCTTACACAGTCATACATGCAGGCAAAACACCAATTCACATAAAATTGAAAAAAAAACTAAGGGGACCAAGTGCTGTCTGCAGAGTCCCAGCACACTCTGGAGCAGGGGCAGGTGGACTCTGCCCCTGGCCGCACCCACAGCTCCTGCTGAGGGAGATTGCACGGCTCCCACCACGACCTCGAACTGAGCGTATCTACTACAGGGGTCTCTGAAGGGCGAATTCGGACCCCGCCCAGAGGTGAGGAGGGGTCACCGGGCCTCAGCGCCTGTATCCCGGCCTGGGAGGGAGAGTTGATCTCCCATTGCTTTCGGTTCCGCTCCCGGGACAAAGTGCTGTCTGCGGGGTCCCAGTGCACTCTGGAGCAGGGGCAGGTAGACTCTGCCCCTGACCACACGCACAGCTCCTGCTGAGGGAATTGGCAGGGCTCCCAGTCACGACCTCGAACTGAGCGAACTGAGCGAGCCAACAACTGCAGGGGTCTCTGAAAGACAGAATCAGACACTGACAAGAGAGGTGACAGGAGGCACACAAACCCGAGTGCCACAACTGACCAGGAACCATCTAATCGTGAACCACTGAAGCCATGGGCAAACGTCAGTGCAAAAATTTACATAATAATACAAAGGACAACATGGTAACTCCAGAAGAGAGTGGCGATCTTACAAATACAAGACCTGAACTGAGCAATGAAGAGGAAACAGAAGGAAGCAACACCAAAAATTCCTTTTTGATGATCATTGAAGCTCTGAAAGAAGATATGAAAAAAGCCTTAAAGAAATAGAAGAAAATACAAACAAAAAATTGGAAGAGATGAACAAAGCTATGAAAGAAACATGCCAGGAACTAAAAGCTGAAATAAAAACTGAAATAGAAGCAATTAAAAGGCACAAAATGAGGCAAAGATGGAAATAGAAAACCTGAAGAAAAAAGCTGGAACTACAGATACAAGCATAACAAACAGAGTTCAAGAGATGGAAGATAGAATCTCTGAAGTGGAAGACTCAGTAGCTCAAATAGATACATCAGTCAAAGAAAATAGTAAAACTAAAAAAGCCATAACTCAAAATGTTCAGGAAATCTGGGACA